>JAQGAK010000445.1:0-79140 GCA_034696945.1 Lipothrix lubbocki
CTAAATCGGTATATAAGCTCTCTCTCTGCATCGTCTCTAAGATTTTGAATTGATGAAGCAAATTTCAAAACTGAAACGGATCTTTCAAGAATCGTTCAAGATCTGAAACAAAAAATATAAGCTAATCCTCAATGTATAATTTGTATTTACCTTCCAATATTTGCTATTTTTAACTGATAAGCGTTCAGCCAACCTACTTACATACTTTTAGTTAACTCCAAGTAGCTTCTTTTGCATTTATTCTTAAGCGATAAGCCGTCCGATTACCCCTTTAAGTATTTTAGGTATAATATTTCGTATAAAAAGTATAAAAAAGATACAGAATGCATAAATTGTGCTGCGAGCTGTATGGATTTCATAGAAAATCAAGGAAAATCGGTTGTTATTACTAGAGCATTAGAGGACAAATGCATGTAGATACATATAAGGGACTATATGCTATATACCATTATAGCAAGGTTCATCAACGGGGTTAAGTGAGACGAATTTGTAGGAAATGCGTATACCTCCTCCGTATCTACTTTCATTAGGGCGTATTCCTTGTATTGTATCACACCCCATAATAACTTCAGAGCTCTTGGCAAGATAAAATAAAATGCATGATCTCCTCAAAGAGCGTCCTAATCAAGTGTTGCAAGTGCCTTGAACTTCCATGTATATATTTGTAGTAGTATCCTAGTAGTTGTGTGAACAAATCCGATGGAATTACGAGCGTTAGCCTCCCTTCCCTGGATCCTCCACGGCTTGCCCGGCTTATTTTCAAAGAGAATGATACTCGTATGTAGTTTTGCAGTGAGGGAGCGGCGGATCTGTGAGCGTACAGCGTGGCAAATTACAGAACAAATGTTATTCACTCCCTGGGCCAGTTCATATGACTTTAATGGTGGCAGAGGGTCGCACACTTCTCATTTGATACGGCCGCATTCAATTTACCCTCCATTCACTTCCATTATTATCCTTTCCCTATATACAGATACTATAGCATAGTTCTTTTCATCGTCAGTCAGCAGTGCGTGTGTCCAGATTGCTTGGATCTGCACAAATCGGAGATGACGTGTGAGGTTGTATGAGGAAAGCGATGGTGGTGGTGGGAATCGAAGACAAGTAGAGTGAGAGGGTGGATTGCTGGCAAGACGATTCATGTTCCGAAGACAATTCAGTTACTATTTCTTCCCTGAATGTGTATGGCAATCGCAATACAAAGATAATATTTTGTTTCCGTGAGCGCATCAAATGGGAAATGCATCCGTGTCAATGCGGGGGATAAAGTGCATGGGAAAGTGTGAGAGAAGTGCAGTTGCATTCAATAATACAATACTATATCGTCCAGGATTCAGCAGCAGCAGCAGCAGCAGCAGCAGAAGAAGAAACAGCACGCAGGAGATAAAATACTTGAGTGAGGACTTTTTCCAAAGGAAATTCATCCCCCTTCCCAATTTTTTCCGCCATCAACTTCTATTCGGAATATTGAGTGTCGGCCCCGCTTTGAACTTCAAGTCTCTGGAGCTTTGGCCTTTGGAAGAAGAAACATTTTTCCCTCTTATATTTCTTGTATTTACCCGCTCCACAGCTCACATAATTGTTATGACTTAACGCTCCAAAGATAGTCAAAGGGGTGGTAAAGACTTACAAACTTCGCCCGAGCATAATCTCCTCTTTCATAAATACTACTTAAGGGATTTTCATTTAAAACGTTTCACATTTTTTAAATTCTTGGAAACTCATTTATTTTAGATTCTTATTTTTTTAAATATTTATTTATCAAAAAGTTCATTTATTTTAGATTCTTATTTTTTTAAATATTTATTTATCAAAAAAATTCATTTATTTTAGAATTTTATTTTTTTAAATATTTATTTATAAAACAAAATTATTTATAAAAAAATAAATTTATAAAAAAATTCTATTTACACTACTGAATCGTTTACTTGATCGACCCCAGAAAGCTGCGTGCCTCCCGAGCCCTACAATTATATTGCATAAGGGTATTCTTTAATCAAGGGCCTATGAATATTTTAAGCGCGTGCGGCTATTTTGAATACTTTTTTATGTTGAATCCCCGTATTTTTATGAGCGAAACGATATTATTTATTTATGCAGGGCAAAGAAATTTTTAGTTCAATACAAATTCCCAATATTAGTGAGTATTTATTACATGTAATACGTTAATATGTAATGTTATATGCCCATATGTAAGTAATTATATAGATCTTATAACTTTATATTTCTTCTCACAACAATACAAAATGCATGCAAGTCCAATTTGAACTATGCTTATTAATGGGCAAAGCTCCAAACTTCCATAATAATCTCCTCCTTTTGCCTAATGACAAGCATGGTCAACTACACAGCAACATGAGCGGGACAAGAGCGGGTCTCCAAAAGCGGACATTCAACTCCATGCTTTTTCGGGACTTGGCCAGACACAAAGAGCTCCGTAATTTAATGGGGGAGTTAGTGTATATAGACAAATTTCAATAAAATAGTTTCGAAATCCAGCCAAATGATGAAATAAATGACTATGGAAATGGATTAATGGGCTGTTTGAAAATTATGTACATAGATATACATAGATATACATAGTTAGATATAGGTATACATAGTGTTAGATATAGGTATACATAGTTAGATATAGGTATACATAGTTAGATATAGATATACATAGTTAGATATAGATATACATAGTTAGATATAGATATACATAGTTAGATATAGATATACATACATAGATAAATATAGATATGCATAGATATCCTTGCATTCATGTGCACTGTTGCACACGCAAATTTCCCGATGCAACAACTTCTCAAAATGTAAAATTCATTTCATAGCTCTGAAATTTCAGGTCTAAAAGAACTCTACCCTCACATTTTCACACGCCGCTATCGCTTGTATGTAGTCTCGGATTTTTCCCGGCTCCTCACGTCATTCCTCCCGATGGCACACCCTCTCGTCCCTGTCTGACGCTTTGTTCTTTCACCATTCATCATGCTATTCCGTGAATTTCCACCGTGCGGATTTCAATGTTTAAGCTTTGTACGTATGTCCTGAGCTTATATGTCATTACTATTTTGGCGGTCCATATGAGTCAACAATGTACATCTTAAAAGGGGATGATCAAAATTTTTTAAATCTAAAAATATACAGATTACATTTTAAAGATCTGTGTTTTAATTCTTAAATTTAATTTTTATTTTATTTTATTAATAATTATAATTGATTATTAATTTTTTAAATTTATTTTTTTGACATATTCCTATATGTAATTTTTATGACAGTATTATTTGAATAGCCCCTTGAACTCTCGAAGTGCATTGCGTGGTGGTGGAGATAGACATGCAAGACGATGATAGAAGTGACCGCACTTTGATTACCCGGGAGTACATGTGTGGATTATAAATATGGGGGACGAGAGAAGAAAAAGCAATATCTGCTTTGAAACTCCCTCGCATACACACCCCCTTGCACTGTTTAATAATCTCGACTTTGATCCTTTCCAAACAGAAACAATCACGTCATTTTCAATTTCCTCTCCATCTAAAAATACTTGCATTTTTTCCCTTTCACTCCCATTCTCTCTTCTCTTGTCGAAGTCTCTCAAACAAACTTTCTCTCTCTCTCTCTCTCTCTCTCTCTCAAACGCACATATTTATAAACTCAGTCACTCTCTCTCTCTCCATCTTTCCCCCATTTATAAAAAATCCTGCCGAAATCCTCAATTGTTTCCCTTATATTCTCTAAACTTCCCCCTATGCCTTCATCCCTCATTTTGGTTGATCCGATTGAAAGTGAATTTTCAATTTAAAAAATGATGGATCTATTAATTACATTTGAAATTTCCCTTGCGGTGATTCCAATCTCTTATTGCTCTTCTGGTTTATAATTTCATTTATGCACGGCAATTCTGTGTGTATGTAAATAAATGAATATTCGGGGAAACAACCCTAAATTTCCTATTTACATCCCATTATGTCCATTAGGAAAATGTCTTAATTTGAACTTCCTTTCTCTTTTTTCTCCCCTTTTGGCACACAATCAAAAAGTGGATTTTACTTTTAAAGAGACCCTTCCTCTGTTTCTTTCTCTTTTTCATTCATCAAAATCATATCAAAGAAACTCTTCTGTGTACGCTCTCCGTTTGTGTATAGTAGTATCCATTTCCTGTGTACAATTATTTTAAGAGCTGTTCAAAGGAGATTTTATATATCTTGTCTTGAAGATTCCCAGAACTCAATTTTAATTTGCCTTGAAAACAAATTCAGCCAAAACATCTTAAAATAGTCTGGCAGAGAAGCCTTTCCCAGAAGCGTTTCTGTCATTTACAAACCCAAAACTTCTGTTTTTAAGATCTGTTCTGGTAAAATATTTGTATATTAAGTTTGTATTTGTATATATATGTACAAGTGGATAATTTGATTAAAATTCACTTTGAAAAATGTCAAGACCACTCAATATAAAATTAAAGACTAATAAATTAAAGATAGACGAACAGTAGCAAAAATTTCTTTGATCTCTTAAGAATGAATTTAGTTTACCTTCTAACTTATTCTAGTACGCCGGAATTTATTCCAGAAATGAGAAAAAGATTGGTACAGGAGAAAGGAAGGATCAAAAAGAAAGGAAGAGAAAGAGTTTGGGGTGAAAACCACGGAAGAAAAGTTAAGAAACTTTACACCAAGCTTTAAAAAAAGTAGAAAAAGTTAGAACGACAGGGGTGAACACCAAAAAAAGCAATTTCAGAAAAAAAAGCTGTCGATCATTCCGGAAAATTGTAAAAAAAACGTGGATAAATATCGCCGGTCAATCCCTCATGGACGTGAATTCCCAAAAGCAAAAGAAAAAAACAAAATACAAACAGGTTGAAAAAACGGTGACGGGGTTGGGGTTGCAAAGCCTCTGAAGAAAGTTTCTTTAGCTGTTTACTCCCAAAGCGATGATGAGTGGTGTTCTCAAGGGGGTAGGAAATACAACAAGAAAGATATGAGGAAGTATGAAAAACTATTTTTTTGGTGGTGTCGGGTGAAGTTTGACTTTTTGTGGTGTACAACAAAACAAGCTATCTGTAACAAAACAAGCTATCTGTATATGTACACCATGTATGAATCTAAATTACAAGGGACACTTTGGAAGGTAAAAAATATGCCAAGTCTTGTGGGGAAAGCAGGGCGGGTGTTAAAAAATTCAAGCTTTATTTCATGATTGAGGCTTTTACAGCATTTGATGAGTGGAGAGGCTTTTGATCCGTGAGCGGTGAAAGGAGACGCAGACTGCATCTCCGGGTTATGAGTCTCAAGAGGTTGGGAATATCCTCTCATCTTTATGATTCAATAGCGCTCAGACACCAACCAAGCGTCTTGACACAACCCGTGACTTTTTACACTCAACATTCCCCAACTTTATTTTCTGGGGGATGATACTATTTTCTTGATATTTTTGGGAAATTTTTATGATTTTTCCTTCATGTCTCAGGGGCAGCAAGGAAGATTTTTAGTTGCAACGTTTCTCTTATTTTTACACACGCAAGAGGCCATCATCATTTTTTAAACTTGCAGTTTTGCATTCCAGCTTTAATATTTGAAGCTCCAGTTTCAATTTTTAAAGGTCCAAAAAAGATTCAGATGTACTTCGAAAAATTGCCCATGTACCTATAGAACATATAATACACTTTAAGTATTGTTATTTATAGTATGTACATACTATCTATAGTATGTATATACTATGTACATACTATCTATACTATGTACATACTATCTATACTATGTACATACTATCTATACTATGTACATACTATTTACATATGTATACATTACATATACCCTTGTATATATATATAAAGGCATTGACAACGTCGTCCGTAGGAAAGATACATCAAATCTTTTGAGCGAAGACTACCCGAGCCATAGTCAGTCAAGTTCGGCGACGGAAGGAAAGTAAAAATTTCCGGCAACTTGGGAACAGTTAAGCATTTACAGCCCCGCTCAACTTCACTTTGCTTAGTCGACCCCTTGGGCTTACCTAAGTGTCTTTTCCCTTTCACTCCCCGCGTGTCCTCTCACTCTCCTCTTTTAACTCACGGGTTCCGGACTTGGACTCCAGCTGGAAAAAGTCTCCTCTGTCCTTTCATTCCTCCATTAGCCCCTTATCAAAAATCAAATCCAAAGTCGTCCGCTTGTCACCTCCTGGAATTTGTCATTCCCTTCCCTCTAAATCATATCCTTTTATGTATCTCTTTTTTTACATCCTCAACTTTTTCTTCAAATAGTTCGAGATTCGTTGGGTCTGATGTACAAAACTTTGGCTTTTGTCATACAGAGAGTATTAGTACAGTTTGTAGTATTCGAATAACTAATTCCATTTTTAACTTTCGCTCACATTTTATCTTCAATGAGGAAATAAGGCCAAACTACATATATTGCTGTACTTCGTTATACTAAGCTTGTCGTTAATTTTGTGTAGACAAACTTAGATTTTTTAATAAATTCTTACCTGCTGCAAATCTCCTCCGAATATTTCCTCTCCTATGTATGTGAGAGAGTTTAATCTCTTTTAGAACCTTAGAAGTTTTAAAACCTTGGGCCTCCAGCAAGGATTTTTAAGGGCGGGACGGCCTTTTTTTCTTATCGTTTATGGAAATTTATACAGTAAAATTCTGGTATATTTAACAACTTGAATGCTCTTACGGAGATTAGGATTAAAAGGGTTAAATAGGAAAGGTTGATATTTGCATATTGACATGCAGGAATTCCCGCTTCTGGAGGACGAAAGGTTTTCCAACTTCTGGAATATGAAGGATTTTCCCGCTTCTGGAATATGAAGGATTTTCCGTCTTCTAGAATAAGAAGGCGGAAAAGACCTTCTTAGACTAACGGATGTGCAAGGATTTAAAGTGTCGACTACAAGATCTTGAATACTTGGATTTATAATGGGAACACGTGTTTAAAATTCTCTGCAGTTTATCCTATGGGAGGAATATAGAAGGATTTCCCCTGATTGGAAGACGATTATGCGATGATAGCGTCGGAAATTGCAGGTGCAGGGGAGAGATTTCTCCGGTAAGGTGAGCAGTGAAAGTATTTGACATTTGATAGGAAAAGGGCTGAGAGCTTATATATAGTGTCTTTTACGGCGGGGAAAGTTACACGAGGATGAAATTAGCATGAGAGAGATTATGATGGGGAAGAGGAGAAAGGCGGAAAGTTGCACTTCATCCTCATCTGCTCTTTACTTTACGACAAGTATGCATTTTGGGTTAAAATGCTTCTTCCATCATTTCCTCCACCGCTGCTCTGTCTCTCATATCGTCAGATGAGCGACTCTCAACCAGAAACTCCTCCGACGTCGTCAACGGAATTCTTCCCCTCGTGGCTGTGGTAACCTCTGGTGTCTTGTCCCCGTCTTCCCCAGCCCTGCCAAGTCAGATGGAAGAGTGAAGGGTGGATTTCGGATAATAAGGTCGAGGAAATTAATTATTTACCCAGGCGAGAGAACTTTCACAAGTGAGAAAATACCTCACAATCTATACTTACCCACGAGAATCTTCTTTTAGAGGGGCATTCATCTATAACGTTCTTTTCAAAATCCTAGAAAATCCCAATTGATTTAATGTATTTGAGCGTTTTGGAATGAGCAAATTAACTTTGTATTTCGCCTTGAAATTCCTGAGGATCAAGATGAAAAATTATTTTTTAATTTGAAAAATTATTAATTTTTATTAATTAATATTAATTTTCTAAATAAATTATTCTCTAGACTGTCATATCTGTACAAAATAATTTTATTATTAAATTTAATTTAAAAAAAATTAAGAATGAACTAAAGGTAAAGCAGAGAATTTTGGAGACCGTAATACTTGTATAACCCCGACTCAACTGCTTTCCGGGCATTATGTAATTTATAGGTATAACCAACTCCGGAATTGCGTGCATAAGTAAAATGTTGAGCATCTTAGCTTGTGCTTTCTTACCATTATTGCTGATATTGTCCTGTTCGGGAGACTGTTGGAAAAACCAGAAGATTCCCGCTCAGCCACCCTTCCGAGCATCTTAATGAATTTGATGAGAAGCTGGATTTCGTGACCTTAGTAGCTCCTCCGTCACTCCGCTCAACTTCCCTCTACAACCGCATTTTGTCATTTCCTTCGACAAAATTCACTTGACTTTCCCAGCCAAGTCATAAGGCTTTTCGGGCTCTTATAAAGCTATAGAGAGCTCATTTAATGCGTGCATTTTATTAGAGAAATGATCAAGTATGGGGTGTAATGTGCATTCCAATAAGGGGCATTCATTTAAATCGTTCTATGCGCACTCTCATTTTTAAATAAATCAAGTTGATTTATTTTGATTAAGCAATAAGATTACTATAGTTAAATTGCATGCTGAACCTAATCTTCAAGAAGATCTTCAAAGATTCTTGATGCTTTCAATTGATGATCTAAAATATTTTTACGGCAACAATTTGTAGAATTTAATGTTTAAAATATTGCATGACCAGCTCTTGACTCGCAAATCCGTGTGCAGTTTCAAGGAATTTTCAAGCGTCAAAGCTGTGTAACTTAAAGGGGCGTAAAATAGTGGAGAGTGTGCAACGTGTTGTAATGTAGAGCGACATGACTGGCAAGTGCAATTAAGAGCGGAGAAGAAGAAGAAGAAGAGCGTGAGCGCGAAAAGTGGTCGTCGGAGTCAAGAGTCAAAAATAATGTTGACTTTAACTTGACAGAAAGTAGGTGGGAAAACAAGGGGAATTTTATTACCGCGTTGAGTATCCCAAGTATTTGTTTTCCTTTCCAACCTTCACTCATCTCCGCGTGTCTCCTCCACTTATCTTTACTAGTTTAGCTCACAAGTCTTCCAAATGTAATGCAAATTGTCCCTTAGAGCAGGAGAGAGGAATTATTTTTGGATAATAATATTTAATAGGAAAGGCCGTATAGTTGTAGATTTTTCTTGTATAAACCGATTTCATCGAGAGACCATAGCTTTTTGAAAATAAAATTGACTTTTCTTCAAAAATAATCATTCAAAATACCTTTTCAAAGACTTCTCTCTTGTTTTTACTCACTTTCTTTGAAGAAATCTGAATGGGGACATGTCTGAATAGGAATAAACTGGGAATGAAAGAGAAAGGTCGATGGGAGAAAGGCGTATAAAAACTTGAAGCAGCGGGAAGGGAAAGAAAATAAAATTGGTGAGATGACAAGGAAGAAAGCATATGAATCAAAAGTTGGTGAAAGTTTCCAGCTGTGAAAGTTGATAATTTTGTTGGGGAAAGTGAAGATATAAGTCATGATTGAAATGGGCAAAACAGGGATAGAGAGTGCGGGTTGAATGGGTTGGAGGAGCTTAGACCGACGAGTCCTGTTTAGAATTTTAACCTGCAAGTGAGGAAATGTCCTCGTAGTTTACAGGATTGAGACTTAAAACCCGACTGGCTTTTACATTTCACCCAATCTAAACATTTATCAACAAGACATTCCCTATTTTCCAGGCCTTGAGTATAGTTTTTTAGGCAGGCCTTAGTATAGTTTTTCAGACCTCCAAACGCTTAGGAGTTGACTTAGCCCTTGCTGCCTTCTCCTCACCAACTTTTATCGTTTGACTACATAGAGATTTAGTTTTTTTTTTAAATAAAAAAAAGTAAAGTCAATGGAAAGTCAGAAGTTTTGGCATGTTGAAGGATGGGGAGCGGAGCGTGTAGAAGGAATCAATTGAAAATGTAGATTGCCATGTAGTACACGTGCGGTAGTTGGCTTCTTAACGATAATGAGAGAATGGTCGGTGCGGTGTGGAGGGAAGGAGCTGCCGCTGCTACTCCTGGGAAGGTTTGCAGAGGTCCGGGGTTCTTTAAACTCAGCGGGTCTTGTGTGTACACTTTGTTATCACCCAGGTGTTTATTAATGCAGAGCGAGTCGTAAATGGCTATAAAATGAGAGTAGGTCGACCCAAACGACCGGACAGAGTTACATAGATTACTTTCTATGTGAGAATTTCTCTCAGGGGACACATTCATCTCCCCTTGTGACTCCTTTTCATACGGCTAAACATATCTACTCCCGCTAACATCATCATTGTCCGTTTTACTCCCAACCTGAGCAACATCTAAACCTTCCCTATTTTCTTTATTTCTTTTCTATATATTCTCCCTTCCTCCATATTTTTTATTCTGCTGATTTAGATTTCCTATACTTTTTCCATAGGTTTCTGCACTATTTCCCTTCATTTTTCTTCAATTTCCATAGCTTTTGCACTATTTCCACAGCTTCTTGTACAATTTCCATAGCTTCTTGTAGTATTTTCAAAGCTTTTTGCACTGTTTCTATAGCTTTTAGGAGCATCTATATAGCTTTTTGCAGCATCTACATAGCTTCTATCACTGTTTATATAGCTTCTCGTAGTATTTATATAGCTTCTTGTACTATTTATATAGCTTCTTGCACTATTTATATAGCTTCTTGGACTGTTTATATAGCTTCTTGCACTATTTATATAGCTTCTTGAACTATTTATATAGCTTCTTGTACTATTTATATAGCTTCTTGTACTATTTATATAGCTTCTTGTACTATTTTTATAGATTCTTGTACTATTTTTATAGCTTGTTATACTACTTATATAGCTTCTTATACTACTTATATAGCTTCTTATACTATTTATATAGCTTCTTGTACTATTTATATAACTTTTTGCACAAGTTCAATACATTTTATATCTCTTTCTCTAGATTTATTTTTTGATTTTGTCAATTTCCGTGGATTTTTATACATTTCCAACTGAATTCAATACAATTCCACTTGAATCCCATGTAAATTCTTATCTCATTTAATCTGTTTTCGTACATACAACTTTATCCGTATATTTACAATCTTTCATATTTTAATTTCCCATCTTATGGAATACAACTTTGTTTTCCGATTTTATATTGAAAAAATGCAGTAAATTTTAAATTTATCTTTCTCTGGAACGGTATGCAGTATGCAGATTTATTTTCCTGAACATTCGATTGTTTAATTTCCATGAACTTAAAGATTAAAATGAGTGCGAAAACATCATAACAATAGAGATTTTTCAGTTTTCACCATTTTGGAATCGTTCACTAATGATCTTCCTGGCTCCCTCTGGGGACCTCATTTCGTGATTTTCATTTATTTTATTCATAGCTTTTTTAGTTGAAATTTTATCAATTTATTATAAACTTATTATAAGCATATTATAATTATATCTGTCACAATATTAAATTAGATTTTAGTTTTCTTTTTCATACAAAATTTAATCCCTTCTGACAATATCAACAAATGCTTTCCGTACTAAATGTAATATTTTTATCTGGTATAAAACTGTTGTTACATCTAACCTAATCCAAAGATCAAAAAATACTTGAGACCACCGGAGGCAAATGAAATTTACAATATATGTGTGCATTTTTGAACAATACGGTTAAGCAAAGTAACCGCTAAAGGCTTTGAATACTTGTAAAAAGTTTCACCGCAAAAGAAAAATGTTGAGGGAATTAAGCAAAAGGAGAGTTTTGAAGGAAGACTCAT
The DNA here is from genome assembly GCA_034696945.1 of Lipothrix lubbocki. NCBI lineage: Eukaryota > Metazoa > Arthropoda > Collembola > Symphypleona > Sminthuridae > Lipothrix > Lipothrix lubbocki. The sequence goes on from JAQGAK010000445.1 coordinate 11,537, forward strand.
CTCCTGACAGACACGCTCCTCACAAGCAAATAAAGTTGATGGGTTGACCAAATTGTTTGCTCTTACTGTTTGCTCCCGGAGGCAGAAGTGTGTGTGTGAGAGAGAGCGAGAGTTTTTTCTTTCTTGTGAATAATAGGGAAAGCGAGAGAATAATGGGAAGGGAATAGATTGAACATACATTCCAGGATTGATCTCCTTATTCTTCAGACCTGTCTATTCCCTTTTGTGGGTCTGACAGGTCCCGATCTAAACGGGCTGATTTCTCATTGAATTTTTGGGCAAATCCCTGGCGCACTGATTAGCATTCCACGGACAACTTAACAACCATTTAACACTGCCAGGAGTACATAATAAAAATCAAAGGTTCCTATTCACCAGCCCTTTTTTACAGTCACGGGGAAAAAGGTGGAGAGTTCCGAGGATTCTACCCGTGGGAGATTTAAATTCAGAATGATTGCCAAAATGTGCTCCTTGTATGCATCGCCATATGCATATCTATGTATACATATGGAGACAACTTTAGATAGAGATATCCTTATACACATACCACACATATACATATCCCTTCTTTACATTATTTCAGATACACCCGGTGTATTAATACTGAAAGCATACTTTTTTTACCCCTTGGAATGAAAAACCTTAGGAATATCAAGCAGGCACCAATTGATTCTTCCTTTTTTACAAACCGGATTCCACGCTTGTACGTTCAGGATCAAATGAGCAAATAAATCATCCTTCTCCCCCAAACAGCTAACAAGCTACATAACAACGACAGGAATCAATCGCTTCTTCTGACTCTTTTTCTTTTTTTTCTTGTTCTTCTTCTTCTGTTACTCTTGGGAATAATAGATGAACTGCTGCCTCTTTTGGTCACAAGGGAGCTCTGAGTTGCTATCTTTCCATTTTCTGGGCTTGCCTAATTAGTAATTGGTAAGAGAATTTTAATTTCCGGTAAAACATCTCCTCCCGCTTGGTGACCTGAAAATTATGATAATTCCTCCCTTACCAAATCCAACGAGTTGCTTCTCGTAACTAATTTTCAGCATTAACTCAACGGATGTGAACCAAATGGAAATTATTGTATAGGCTATATGGGAATTAGGATTTAACGTAGAGCCCAGAAAGATGATTTAACTCCATAAAGCTTGTAATCCCCATTGAAAATACATGTTTTACAAGATTGCTGCAAGTATCTATGGGGCTGATTTGATTGAATTCCAGGGAGTTCGAAGAGAAGTGCGAGGAAGGGAGGCTGAGACTGGAGTGAGGGAAAGGGCGAAGGAAGAGACTTGATGGAAGTCAAGTAAGCGAGCGGGAAAAGGAAGCGGTTATTTCCATGTTAAGTGGTGCTCCTGGAGAGAAGAGTGCGGGAGTGGAAGAGGGAGAACAGGGAGAATAGTTCTAGCACATTTCCCAGCTCCCGGGTAAAAGAGTCCTCTTCAATTGTAGGAAGAAATTCCAGTTCCGGCGTATCCTCAACAGATTGAATCTCAGCCGCGCCATGGTAACTCTCTTTCCTTAACCGAACTACTTTAGCCTTCGCAGAGCCCGCAACTCTCCATTCCTTTATATCAAATTATTCTGCCTTAAGCTCTTGCTCAATGAACTCAATATGCAAATAGCGCACTATTTAATTTCTGTACATTTAGAATTTCGTGTGCTTGAAAATAAATGATAAAATATACAAATTCAACAAATTTACAAAAAAAGTATAGAATTCTTTAGATTTTGATGTCAGAAACAATGTTTTTACTTAGATTTAGACTTGAGTTGCACTACACTGGATTTAACATTCGTAAAAACATAATGAGTTCGTGCAATTTGATTGATCTAGTAACTTTGCTCTTAGCTCATTTTGCATCTCAAACCCTGCTATAAATTATCCCCGCTACCTCTGACAGCGTGGATAAAACTGGAATTTTTAGTGGATAAATGCACAAGGAAAGGAGTAAATTATGGGCGACGAATTAGGTATCGTCAGCGAAGGGAAATAAATAAAAGTACTGACTTTTATGTTGGAGGTATAGAAATTGGTACTTTAGGATCCTTCCCCGATGATATGCCGTGGGTATCCCTTGATTCTCAGGATTATGCTGGCTACTTTAGGTATACATGGCGCTTAACTATACCTCCTACAATATTTCACACCGAATGAAGTCGCTTGTCATCTTCCCTCTTGTCTTTGTATCATCCGCAAGCAAAAGTCCATATCCTCCCACCATTGTTTCTCAAATATGGCGCCATAATTCAGCAAGGCACTTGGAGTTATAAAATACGGACAAAAATCCTCTTTTTATTGTTTCCCTCGCAACTTCTCGCGTAACTCATCACGCTCGCCAGGCTGTATGGGAAGTGTGTAACATTCAGGAACTTGTTTACATGATTCCACACATCCTTTCTTCTCTGATTTATTTTTAGTTCCTCTCCATCTTCTCGAGATCAAAGAGTTCATAGAAATTTCTCGGCCGACAGTAAATCTCTTTCATTTGCTTATACTTACTTTTATCAGCTACCATGGGAGCTACAATCTTCACGTGCAATTTTGTAGATAATCGCTTTTATTCCTTTTATCCTGTTTACTCTTTATGAATCATTAATAAAGGTAGTATAAACACTATGGACAATAATAATTTATTCAGGATTTTCAGAGCAACCTTATCAACTATTATAAACTGCTCTTCTTCAGGTTCAGAATTTGTATCCTGTTTTTTTATACAAAATTTTATACAATTCTATCGTTCAGGGATATTTCCTTTGTAATTCGTAGTAGCTATAGCTATACCTCATCATGTATCTACATATGACCATATGGAATAATAAAGTAATCACAAAGGAATCTGTTCATAAGGAAATTATTACGATTATTAGAATCCCATTTCGTTGATTCATTACCCTTCATTTAGCATTTTTGTCAACCTCCTTTGAACTTTGCTCACAGTAGTCTTGTTAGAGGAAGCCTAATGATTTCCCATTTAGTATAATAAATATTGTATTCTCCATTTGGTAGTAATTTCTCATTTCTCCGAATTCTCTCTCTCTCTCTCTCTCTTCTGTTGGCCATGCACGTCCCAATTACACAAATGTGATTAGGAGAGATGCGATGGAATATGAAGATACCGACTTGGTGGACTGGATCAGGGCGGTTATTTACTGCTCCATCCTGCCTTATTGGGACGACGGGGTGGCAAGTTGGCCTGGCCTCTAAGCACAGGAGATAATTCAGAGAAGAGCCTACAGCTCGGAGGGTTGCTCCAGAGCTTGTGGATCTGCTCAGTGGGGGTTGAACAAATCAAAGCAAATAAGTAATAATCACATTTCGGCATCCCTGTGAGGTTACCGCGGCCTGCCTCAACATCTCTGTTTTTGTAACCTTGCTTCGTTATAATTGTCATGTCATACATACTGTAGTTGTTATTATGGAGAGAGTAATAATCATAATTGTTAGCCCTGTATACAGTGTATAAAGTATGTAGTAGAGTATATAGTTAGAGTATGTAGAGTGTTTATTAGAGTATATTGAGTATGTAGTAGAGTATATAGAGTATGTATTAGTGTATATTGAGTATGTATTAGAGTATATAGAGTATGTAGTAGAGTATATAGAGTATGTGTTAGAGTATATTGAGTATGTATTAGTGTATATTGAGTATGTAGTAGAGTATATAGAGTATGTATTAGTGTATATAGAGTATGTATTAGTGTGTATAGAGTATGTATTAGTGTGTATAGAGTATGTATTAGAGTATATAGAGTGTAAAATATTCTGTAATGCAATTGCGGCCTGGACCATCTCACATAATCATGTTTGCTTCTTATCTTATCAGACATGGCTCATTGAGCTGGCGATTGTGTTCTTCTTCGCATTGCTGACTCATTCAGGTCTAAGCACCATCAATCAATATCAAGCCTATATGGAAATCAATCTGTATATACAAGATCCCTTGATTTGTCCTCATCTATTTGCTTCCATTAGCTTTGTGTGATGTTGTGCTTTGCACAATAAGGGATGGGAGCATTGTAGACATTTGAGATACATGTACATATACATACATACATTTGACGTAAGGACAAGAAATCAGGGATTTTGAACGCTTTTTTGCACCCAAGAATAATTAGCCATGTCAACTTTGAATTTTCGGAGGTCCACACACACACCAAAGGATTCCTATCCTGTCCTAATGGATCTCCAGTCAATGGACTGATTGTCCGGGGAGGGAGCTTTCCTAAAAGCGTATGTGGAATTTATGAGAAGGGCAATAATGAAACATCGGGAGGAGGTCTTCAAATTACGCTCCAAATAATAATAAGCAGGTCTATTTATATACTTACAACTTTGGAATTTCTATGGTGTAATAAATTTTCAAGTGAAATGTACATACGCATTGCTCTTACGGATATAACTACACATATGAGAAACTATGAATATGCATGCACACATTCTCCATTATGCGTGCAATTTATATTACATACATGATATGCATATAGTCTACTTATACAAATTCATGTAATGTGTAGATGTACATCATATTCAAATACATGTCAGATACATACATATGTCATATACTTGTGCTTGCCATATACAAATACATGTCATAGACATGGGTTAAGCATATACCTATAGTAAAACATGTGCCCTACATACAGTCATAATACCACAATGTTAACAAGTTTACATATGAAAAGCATGGAGGGTGGACGCGGAGGAGACAAGAGGGTGGGAAATTAAATTGATCAGGACGAGACTCCAGCGAGGCGATAAACGTCGTGTAATCAAAGCGTGCATAGGAAGGTTTGATCTGCTGGCCTGGAAATATAATATATAAATATGGAGAGAGCGCCCAACTCCCAGCTGATGACATTTTTGAAGTCCCTGTAATCGATTATTAGTACATAGAAGAGCCTGGGACAATTACATTCCAACGAGAAAGACGAATCGCTAAAGGTCAAGTAGGGGGAAGTGGAGTTCATGCGGTTGTCTTAAAAGCTATACTAGCCATATAGTCATAGCCTATTTCTTTAAAGATGCCCTTTCCTGATAACTTCCAACTCAATTTCCCTCACAACCGACTCACTTTTCCTCCAGCCATCGACCTTAATTTTCTTTATGACCAACAATATTAATAGCCATATCTCAATTCCTCAATCTCCACAATTCCATCAGCCTACATGTTTGTTTCTGTATTAAACTTGTATGTACTCCAGTGTATTAACATCCACTGCCTCAGTTTATTAATTGTATCTGCCCCAATCCAAAATCCAATACATCTTGTTCTTGTAGTTCAGTATGTGCAGATTGCAGATAAATAAAATTCCCCTACGAGGCCTATAAAAATCCCAGTGAGTGCTCCCATTCCTTATGACTCCGTTGCAGAACATGTGAATATTTATGTATATGACACATTTATTTACAATACAGGAGCATAATATTTGGGTATACATAGCAATATATCTACATCATACGAGCATAATACAAAGTCATATCTTGTTGGGGAAGTATCCTAAAGTACCCATTTCCGTGTTGGAGATATAGAAATTGGTACTTCAAGTTTCTTCGCCAAACGATATTAAGATATTAAGCAACTACACAGATTTATCGATGCATCAAACTGTTTCTTGTAATATGTAATTTCTATGATCATCCAAGTGTGGGGCATAAGGAATATAAGAAAATCAAGGGAAAATACTTGGAAAACAGCATGCCAGACATATGCAGGACTTGAATGCTATAAGAAACTTGTAGCGACGACCTTTGAAATGAGAAGCCTCGGCAGGAAAATATTGTGACTTGGTTGTCAATACTAGAAATGTTTATGTTAGAAATGTTATCGGAAACTCAATTGTTATTGCCTTTGTGATGCTTATGAGTTGTAGGAAGAAAATCTGTTATCTAAATGGGACAAAGTCATTTGAATAGTGGACGATAGCAGTGTATACAGTGTGTGGAGTTGTGGAGGGTTGTAATAAGGAGCTTGCTCTACTCTACATCACTTCCTTTTTAACTTCTTTGTGTGCTTTAGTCCTCTTTATTATTAGTACACCAAAGAGCAAATGTCAAGAGGGAGACTCACGGGTTCACACTTTGTCCTTTGTCCCACAGACTTTGTTTCGAATAGCACTGGAGAAAAAACAAGGTTTCGAGTTACACACACACACAACTTTTAAGGATCAACTTAGAGGAAAGTGGGAGGTTTGTTGGAGTTGACTCCCTTAATAAGTTACATTTGCAGTGGAGCTTGTAAAGCTGGTGATAACAAGCTTTTTGAGAAAGGAACCCACAGATACATGCTACGAACAGGGAAAATCCATGCCCAGCATGACTTGAAAATGCGTTGAAATGCTTAAAGAATGTTTGTAGAATCCTTAGAAATACTTGTATATGGCCGAATATGGGATCGTTACTCCATCAACAGTTTTATGTGGAACTCCACGAGTTTTGTCAACTTTTTCCTACACGACGGAAGTATACAGTGAGAGGTTTAACAAAAAAAGGGACGAGCACGGTAATTTTTATGTTGATTTCATGAATGAACGCAATTACTTTGGGGACAGAAACCGTGGATTTTCAACATGGGACTTATATAACTTCTTGCACTATTTCTGCAGCATCTTGTATTATTTATATAGCTTCTTATACTATTTATATAGCTTCTTATACTATTTATATAGCTTCTTATACTATTTATATAGCTTCTTATACTATTTACATAGCTTCTTATACTATTTACATAGCTTCTTATACTATTTACATAGCTTCTTATACTATTTATATAGCTTATTATACTATTAATATATCTTGACAAGTACCTTAAAGTACTACTATTTAATGTTGAAGAGATAGAAATTGGTACATTAGGATCTTCCATAGGGACGATATGTGACTTATTATCCTATGCGTATGTCAATCAGTAGGAATAGGAAAAATGTGTAGAAGCTCTGCCAAAAGGTATCTGTATATGTAACATTATGGAATAATATAGAAAATTACATCTGTAAGGTTAAGTATACTTGATATGAGCATATGAGGGGATCAAAGGGAGAGTCGCTGGCGTTGTCAACGTCACCGCGGTAGTCAGAAGTCATGATGAAGATTTAGCAGATGAGGAGTTGGACCACAAGCCACTCGCCAGCAGGGACACACAAAGACCCCATGCAAGGTTGAGATATGTCGACACAGCTTCATCCAAGAGCTCAACATTTGCTCAATTTTTCTCCCATTTTGCTACCACATGTTCATAGGCTTGAACAGTCCTCCTGCCTGGCTTGTCATCCGATCCGACATGTCCTCTCTAATATTTTCCTTCCAAAAGGTTCAACACATGGCAATTTATCGCTTTTTTCAAATGTCTTTATATTCTTATTTTTTCTCATTTTTCCACATTTTTTCTTTTAAAACAGTCCGTTGGAATATTCGTTATTATTATTAAGAATCCAGCTTCCAGCAGTCCTCATCCTCAGGACTCCCTCGGTCGTCGTCGTCATCTTCTTCCAACGCAGTAATTTACAAAAATGTCATTATATTTTTTTATATGTTAAATAATCTTGACATTCAAGGCCCCGTAATTCCGACTTCCTGCTGGAGATAACGACAGACGAATATGTACTAGGCATACTGCATATGTTAGCGAAGTATCAGAAAGTACAAACTTTTGTATTGGAGGTATAGAAATTGGTACCTTTTCAAGCTTCCTCAAGTTTACATACGAATCAAATTAATTCTCTACAAGCAAATTTCTTAAGATCAAATTAATTTCATGAGCTCTCCGCATCTCTAATTACGCCGTATTTAGATAAATGCTACTTCATTTAGGTTAAATGATATTTACCTACATAAATGGAGTGTAACATTATTATCATTGTGGAAAAAGAAAACAAGATTGTAAGTTCCTTCTCCAGACATAATTATCTACAATTCCCACAAGACTCTCTGTTTGTGCTCCTTGGTGGGCAACGGTGATAATCACGGTGCTGCTCACCTTTTAGGGAGCAGAGCCGAATGGAGGGCATTAGCAAGTAATTTTTGTTAATCAGAGATAAAACCACAGGAAGCTTGTGAATGTCTGTTGTTCCTCTTTTTGTCCTTTGGGAGCAAACAACTTGTGTATATTTGTATTTAGGTGCGTGGTATAGGAGCGTGCATTAAAGTTTTAGTGTGGGGAAGTTCCCTGTTAAAAACCTCTTTCCGAAATAAAAGGTTTACATAGGGACGGAAAGAAGCGGCAGTAATTAAAAGGCTTCGCTCGGTAATAATCCGGTGGAGTTATGGAGGTGATAACAATTTGGATGGAAATTTTATTTATTACTTTACTCACCTTTATTTATTATTACTCCATTTATCTCCTTTTGAGAGTATCCACACTATTATTTGCCTCCAGGTCAAGTGCTCATAAATTCAGCTTCCTTCCTCTTTTTCTTCTACTTAAATTCTTTTATTTAGAAGCTTTTATTTGAAAACTTCCTCTCCTCATTTACAATTATTATTATTATATTAATTAGTAGTTTAGTTTTCTGTGGGGTTTATCTTTAAAAAATATCGATTCGTGATCTAAAACAAATTAGATTAAAAACGCATTACAATGCATTTTGTAGTTCATACTTTGTATTTTCATTGAAACCAAAAAGGATTTAGTATTTTGTAGCTTGTATTTGGGTTCAATTTATTTGGACAGCTCTGAAAATCAAGCTTTGTTTGAAAATTTAAATTTCAAGAAGCTCATTCCCCCATGATGTTTGTGTATTAAAACGCTTGGGGAAATTGTTGGAATAAACGCTTCAAGAGAACCACAAAATATATAAAATACACTTGGATTCTTGTGTAAATAAACCGGAGGAGTTGTACAAGACTACAAGATACTGTTTATATTAAAGTGTTCCTGCTCTTGCCTCCGAAAGAAGAGGAGAGGAGAGGTGAAGAGAGTAACAAGAGAGCTGTAATCTACCCTGGTAAGTTAAGTAATGATGCCACAATTTCCGGCGAGAGCAGCCCTGAAGAGCGTTTTGGCCCGACAAGGTAATAATTGGCGGTCGTATCATTTCATCTAAAGGGTCATTAGGGCTGTGAACACCAGGTAATTTGACGGTGGGGATAAACATGCATATGTAAGGACTATACATACAGTGGAAGAGAGAGCGTCCGAACTTCTCCTCTCCTTCCAACTTCTATAGTAGACTTGTCTGACGAGCCGCAGACATGCTCATGCGGATTTTTAGTACTCCGGCCGATCTTAAGGGGTAAGAGAAATTTCTGTCCGAAAAACCGTTGGAATGTTTTGTAATGAGAAGTTTACAAAATTGTCAATATTTTAAACTCATGAACATTTCTGGAACATTCTACACAATTAATTGCATTTAAATTTAAAAATTGTGCCAAATTTTTTAACAAATTCTAGATCAATCATAAAAATTTAACAAAATTTAGAGAATTTTAGTGGAAAGCTTCATTTGAAATCAAATATAAAAGTGGTACAAACTAATATTTTTTGTATAAATAAAATTTTATGATGAAAATAAACAAATTCAGAAAAAATACTTAAAAATTAAGAAAAAATACTTAAAATTTAGGAAAAAATACTTAAAAATTAGGAAAAATACTTAAAATTTAGGAAAAAATACTTAAAAATTAGGAAAAATACTTAAAAATTAAGAAAAAATACTTAAAATTTAGGAAAAAATACTTAAAAATTAGGAAAAAATTCTTACAAATTAAGAAAAAATACTTAAAAATTAAGCAAAAATACTTACAAATTAAGAAAAAATACTTAAAAATTAAGCAAAAATACTTAAAAATAAAAAGGAAATAAAAATATCGTATAAGAGGTTCATGCGAAGCTAAACCAACTAAGCATTTTAATATTTTAGACAACAGTTTCAGCATTTTTAACCTACGGAGCATACGAATTGAATTTGATTTGCATGAAAAAACCATTTAAAGAAACTTGGAGAGGAGAGCTTTAAGGGTGAAATTAATATTCGAGGGTAAAAATGTCATTCGGATCCTCCGAAACGTTGACCCGTTAGGTTGGCCATCTATTGCTGGTTCTCGTACTCTGTCACTGGCGGGCGCTGGGATCGCTTTTGAACCCGCTCGAGCTCTTGCTGGTGAATTTCTCAACTGCAGCAGGAGGTTACGTAGAGGAAGCAAAAGCAAAAGCAAGGAGAAGAAGTAGAAGTAGAAGGCTTTTGTAGTAGAGGCTCAAAGCGTGTAAGTATCGTATAGCGTTGTTGGAAGAAGGTAGCCAAAGTCTTGGATCTCTCCCAGAGAGAAGAGAGAAACCCCATCGGGCAGGTTGGGGAACACCGCCGTGTTGGTCTCGCTCGCTGTAAACTTGTTCAAACTCGGTAAACACGTTCCCCTCCGCAGTCAGTTTTAGGATCTCGTGGTGAGAGCATCAGTCAGTGTCGTTCTGGCCGGCGTACACACGTTGGTTCCCTTGCCTTCGAACATTTACTCGTCTGCAAGTGTGCGTTCTTTTTTTTTTTGCAGAAATTCTATTTTCAACCAAACGGAAACCTTTTCAAGAATTTTAACCAATTTTCAAGAAAATCCATACTCTTCAAGTAAATTCCCGTTCTTTTAGAAAATTGGGATTATTTCAGGAAATTCACTTTTTCGAAAGGAAAGTTGGATTTTGAAAAAGAAAATCAGATTCTTGAACAAAAATCATTCACGTTCTTAAACGAAAATTTACGCCAATCGAAGAAAATTCAAGTTCTTGTAGAAAATCACCATTCTTAAAGATAAAAAGTAAAGATTTTTCAACATTTGAGATCAAAAATAGCGAATTGAGCTTGAAAACATAAACATTGCCAGAAAGTTCAGGAGCCAAAAATACACGACGCTGATTTTAGGAATCGCAAAAAGGAAAATTCGGATCTTGCCCGGCACTTCCAACACGGAAACACTATGGAAGCCGCGGTGAATCTCGAGCAGCAGAAGAATCGTTTCTACTAAAAACAATTCGTTGTTTTAATAATTGTCAGACATAACTCAGTTTCGAATTTGCAATCCTTACACACGGGAAGCCTGCATTGCTGTTATAGATTCGGAATTAAAAGTGACAGTACAAGAGAGAAGTTGAGAGAGGTTCAGAGACTATAGTTCGTAAAAATTTGCAAGGTTAAAAGTTTGAACCGTGTGGCTGGGATATTAATTGGACAAGTGACAGGTGGGACAGTGGGACTGTGTGTTGAGATGTTGATTTAATTGTTCAGAGTTGAAGTGAAACATTTAGATTGCATTAAGTGCTAAAATAAAAGAATCTTTTTGCAGAGAGAGAGAGAGAGAGAGCGGAACATGACAATCCTTCCCTTTGACATTGACAACTCTGTGCATTGCGTTTGAATTCTCACGTTTCGGGGTTGCTCCACGCAAAAATCCAAAGTGGTGAAATCCAAAGTGGTAAAATCCAAAGTGATACAAATTATAAAGAGGATTTGACATTTCATAGTCCCATTGAGTTTACCATTGACAACTGTCAAGGGCTGATTAGGCAAATGTTGTGAGTGTGTAGGGATGAACAAGATAATTCCGGGTCCACAACATCAAAATCCAATTTATTGAGCTAATGCACAAGTTAAGTTTTGCAACGAGCTCCAAAAGATTGTTGGTGTGAAATCATATGGAAATTTGCCTGGAATTCCTTTGAAACCTCCAGGGTGGATTGACAGTCGAGAGATTCAACCAATAAGAGATATATTTATATCTACACACAGTAGTGCTACTTACAGGTTTACTCACAGAGGTTAACTCTCAAGCTTACTCACAGAGGTTAACTCTCAAGCTTACTCACAGAGGTTTACTCACAAGTTTACTCTCAAATTTACGCACTCCCTCCGATTTACTATCATTCACATATTTGACAAACATATGAGATTTTGCTTATGACAAAATCTCAGAGCCCTCCTTATAAGAATCGGGAAGGCGTTCAAGTTTTTCAGATTACACCAGAAGTCTCTGTATACTTGCAATTCCATAACATTATCCTAAGTCCTCATACATGCAGTGTAAAAGCTGTTGTTGATATTGCGGATTGTGGAATTTTGTGAGGGCGAGCACGTGAGGAGACTGTTAAAGCAAAGGATCCCAATCCTTCATATTCTCTGCTGTTTCACCAGAGTAGAACTAGGAAACCTATAGTATAGAAGTATAGAAGATTTTTCAAAGATCAGGATCATCTTTGTGCAAAAGTACAGGTACGACGACCACCCGAATTGCTATAAGCACGTCTGGAAACTCAGTGATCTCGCCGTACAACTCCAACTTAAATTGATATAAACAGCTCTGTTGTTATGTTGATCTGAGTGCTGGTGGTTCAACATTGATACACAAAAATTGACATATACAACTTTGATATAAAAAAAACTGTGTCTATACACAAAAATTGACATACAACTTTGAAGATAGTGTCTATAGAAAAATTGTTAAACAAGATTGTTACACAGGGCGCGTTAATATTGAGGGAGCCACATTAGAATAATACCGGCAGTAGTATAAGTGTATCTCTCTTATGGAGAAAGACATGAGGAGCAGAGACAACATGAAGTGCATTCATCAGGCCGCCATGTATGACAAGGATTGTCAATTGTGCTTGAGTTGACAGGTGACATCGTATCGTCGGGATTTTTCGTCGTATGGTGGAAAAATAAGTATCGCTGTGTGACGATTCTCAGGACAACCTCCAACATATACATACATACATACATTGCAATCTCATCCCAGAGTTCTCAACAACATTATCGTTTTCTATAGCACATTTATTCCAAACAGACTCGTCGTCGTTCCTCATCACTTTATTTGTTCTTCTTCATGTGGATGTGTGAGAGCATCGTGGCTGGGTCGTGACGACTGCCACCGTGACAGCCACTTTACAGTCAAACCCAACCAACTTTTCACAATCAAAAGAAGATTCAACGATTTAGAATCCCTTCAGAATTCCCCTCACACACATATTTTATAGATCCTTCTACTATATAACACTACACCCCAAGTATTATAATTCATTATATATGTGTAGTGCTGAAAATTTCAAATTACACACTTAAATTCGCACTCTTTTATAGATATAAAAAAATAATTACGTCCTCCAAACCGCACTCCACATATAATTACATTTGTTTTCTTGTTTTGTTCTTTGTCCTTAGTCAGTGTTCTTTAGGAGTACAAAATTGCGGAACAAGTAACCAACTTATTACTGCTTAGCCCAATTACCGGCAAATTAAATTCCCTCCCGAAGGTAATTAAGAAATAAACAAGTTCGTCAGCAGTAAACAAGACAAGACAAGATGGAGGGAAGAAGGAGGAAAAGTGTGACACGTCCTGGGATTTGGACGTTCTACCTGACTATCTTCTTCACTATTTTATCAGGTACGTTCAATTTAAGATACATGCTTGTCACTTTATTTCACTTGTCTCTAAACTTTATTGAATTGGCATCACTAGATAAAAATTGGGGTTCCCTATAAAAAAAATTGAGCTTCACTGTGAAAAAAATTGTGTTTCACTATGAAAAACATTGTGTTTCACTATGAAAAACATTGTGTTTCACTATAAAAAAAACATTATGTTTCACTATAAAAAAAATTGGGCTTCACTATGAAAAAGGAGCTTAACTATATGAAAAATTGATGAGCAAAATCAGCAAAAGGTGATCGTCATGTCTGCCAAAACCAGTAGCAACGCTACGGATTTAAAAGACGGGTTCCTTCATATAATCAGCATCTTCCCCATGATTGTGTGTCATAATGTCAAGGAATTGGGATGACGTGTGCGAGCGTAAATTTAAGTTTCACTCCAAAAGCTGAGTGTTTGCGATCATAAATTAGTTATTAAGAATGCAAATTATGGATGGGGAACGGGAGGAGAAGAGGCTGACTGTAAATATGAAATTTGAGTTTAAATACGAAATGACACGCAGGGAGTAGGGGAAGTTATACATTTTGACACAGATTGTGACACTAATTGACAGGGTTGAAGCACACTGAAGCCAAGTGACCAGCAGAGCAGGAGGTCAGTGTTGTTCTAAATTGCGAGAGAGAGAGATGTAAAGAATGTGTTTGACTTGAGCTGTTGATATACTTTTACTATAAGGACAAAGACTTTAATTCAATCGTAATTTGCTATATATGCAAAATGTAAACTACATAGTCTGTTATTAGTTAGGACGACATGATGGTGTTACCAGCGTTTTCACAAATTTCCCTATAAAGCTACAACCCCACTGCCCTAATGGCTTTTGAAGGTTTATCCATGGAGGAGTTGGCGTAATCTGCTTAACGTTTCAGCATAGTCATAATACTGTGACTGTGAGCAAAGGATGCACCGACTACAGAGATAGCAAAAGATCCTCTGACTACAGAGAGCTCATAAGATTCACCGACTACGGCACAAGTAAAGGATCCCCCGACTTGGGAGCCTCTCACGTGTGCCTGTATGTGTGTGCTCATTCTGCATTTCTGCATTAATCTATGATGAGTTGAGTTCTGGGCGTAAAAGGATTCATCTCTCCTGTGTTACTATCTGGGCTAAAACCTTACAGCTCTAATGGTATGAAGGCACGATTAAAGCCACTTTGCTCACTTTGGCCAAAAAGCTCTGCAGTTTTCTTATAAGTACAACATGTCCTTATGCATTGTCATAATAGCCGTTATGATACATATAGAGCATCATAGTATACGTAGCACATTATCATGCTTATAGATATAGTAGTGCATCCTACTATGGAAGCTATAGATAGTTCAACTTAATGTAGATACATGCCACATGATATGCATAGTGCAGCAAAATAGTGCAAAAACATCGAAAACAGTGCAGGAGGATCGGGGATAACAAACTTTTATGGAAGGAAGGACTGTTGGATATGGTGCGGGAAGTTGTAGTGGTAGCATCTAATACTTATATACGTGCTCATTAGATGATAACTTCTTGTTATTTATACACAAGTAGTATACTATGTATACTTGAGAGAGTTAAATGCTGCCGACTTGTGCGTCGAGCTTGAAATATTCATCTTTTCCCTTCACTTGCACTTCAATCGCCCAGCAAAAAAGATTAAAGTTTCCCTCAAAAAGTCAAATCTGGCCATGCATCAGCTTTGCAACTTTTCTTCTTATAGAAATGCCGCTATTGAGGGAAGTATATGCTTAATGTATTATGTATACGCCTGTTGTTAGTATATGCCTGACGATATAACTTCAGTACTTAATGTTCTGTAGTATTAATTTTTGTTTATACATTTAATTATATTCAACTTTTGTATACACATGGAGGTATATAAAAAATGATTTTCATAAATATTTATACTCTATACTGATAGAAGTGAGTATATACAAATTAAATTTCCGTGAATAAATTAAATTTTCATAATGAATTTAACGAAGCTACCGTTAAGGTAGCAATAATGCATATATTTATGATATAAGGCTGAGGAATATGGGGAGTGCAATGGGACATTTTAGGTTGGCCGGGCTTATACAGACTATACTTATACTTGTACAGACTATACTTATACTTGTACAGACTATGTATACAGAGATATTGGAAGGAACGGCGCTGACTAATCTTAAGGAAGGGAAGGGAGTTTAATAAAATTGTGTTAATCAAGGATGTCGTATTATAACATTAGGGCTACTTTACGCAGTCAAGTAGATCCATGCTAAAGGGAATGGATTAGCGGAGATTGAGTCTCAGGCATATATTATCATTGTGAATTACAAGGCTCATTAAGCATTGATTGTTACGACGAGAATACTTTATAAAATGCACTTTTTTCATTTACCCCACACTTAAAAGCTATGTAATGTACATATTCACGCAGGGGCTGGATCCATTAGAGGAACCTGATTGTAATACTCTGTGTATACACCTACCCATGCCTCCTTCTTTCCTCTCTTGCATAATTCAAGCATCTTATGTATACCTGATTCTTCCATATTATACACAAAAAATTCATGTATCGAAAATTCAGTTACTACGAGGAGTACGGTAATTCCATTTGCTATACTGCTCCTTTCAAACTTGAGGCACTGTAGTAAATCGACTTTGTAACTTTGTACAGTAGTAATTGTGTAGTCCGAGGCAGAGTTTGTGTACAAGAAAAGTATATAGAGACTTATTATTGTGATGGAGTTGAAATTACATTACTACATTACATTTTACATTGTGTACAGCTATACGCGCTTTATCCTGCAGCTCATTTATATTTTATCATGTGAATGGTAAACCTTGCTGCTCGAGAGTCTTGTTTTCATTCCGGATCATTATAATAGTTAACTGTACAGCCCATTACTTACAATTTAGATTATTGAAAAGCCATAGAAAACGGATTTTCCCAGAAACCATTTACAGAGAGTCAAAGGCATATTTGCTCAAATCATTCACATTGAGTGTGTCAAGTACAGAGAGTTCTCTTCTCTCTCTCTCTCTGGCTTTATGGGAAAACTGGAACTGCAGAATGGCTTTTTCATTTTTTTCCCAATGCGTGAGTGTCTTTACCGTAGGTTCTCTTCTGTTATATTTTTTATTTCCCTTCTCGTTTTATCTGTGGTTACTGTTTATATTTGTATGCTTTTCAACTGATGACTTGCTACTGCTCATGTGGGCTTCCTTCATGTATTCTTCCTATCGTATCCTTCCTTATGTACGTCCTTACATCTTTTCATACTTGTGTTCTTACATGTTTTCATACTTAAGTTCCTACATGCTTATGCTCTGACTTGTGTTCTAATAACTCTACTTATATGTTCTTCCGTGTATTCTGACTTCTGACTGGTGTTCTTGCGGGTGTTCAAGTGTTCACCTATGCATACTCACTATGTACATTTCAATAGAAAATCACCCACATGATGACTCGGTTTTAAGACTTGTAGATGCATTTTTTTCCTTTTTTTCTGCACCTCGTAGAGTTTAAGTGGCTCGAGCCCAGTTAATAATTGAGTGTGTGGCTGTAGTATAGATGTGAGGATAGTTTATATAAATCAAGTTCATATGTACATACACACTTCCTTACTCTAGCTTGATATACTTAGACTAGCTTGATATACTTAAACTAGCTTGATATACTTAGATTGTGGGTAATTACGTATGCAGTCCGTGGGTGATATGTTGTAATATATGGAGAGTGATTATATTTGTATAGGGAATATTATGTATAGGAACGGTTCCCATTCATTCACCACCACCACCACCACCGCCGGATTACATGCATAAAAATGACTTGACAGAAATGTGACTGCACCTGCCTACTACTCTCTCAAGTTCAATTGATTTTTCCATCATTGTTGGGCAAAAACTACACTTGCTCTCCATCCATTTGCCTGAGACTCTTATGTATGCAACCCCAAGCCAGAAGTCACTTCGGATATCGCGAGTTCAAATGTGGCAGAATTCCTCCAAAAGACTGTATCAGCAACGTCTCCATTCCAATGCTTCCTCCATATATATTCCGCCTGTCTAGGAACTTGAGCGTAAGATTTTCGAGGCAGTTCATAGTCAGGGTTCAATTTTACAAGCGTATAGTGGAGGAAAATAGTGGGAAGCTCCGTTTTTTCCCTCCTTTTCCATCAAAAATCACTACTGCTCCGCTAGGTCTTGCTACATTTTCCAAGACATTTTTCCTATAATGTTCCGTTCGCTTTCCCTATATAATATTTCACATTTGCCTCTATATAGTAAGTATAGTAATAGTATATGATGTACTATTATAATAATATTACTATATATATATATGATACTAGATTTTTCACGTAATACGCTCCATTTTTTCATTCATTTCATATTATGCAATATGTATGATATATGGGAGTTGGTTTTTCCTATGATAAATATATGCACAAGTTGGAGAGCGTGTTCTGACTCTGGGGTTTATTTTTTCAGTTGGTAATATCACCTCAAGCCAAGCCTAGTAGTATACATGGACTGTTACGCGATATTTTTGCACTCTTATCTACTCATGTGTGCCTATTAGCATGGATTTCCTATCTACGAGTATATAGGAGATGTGTATGGCAAGAAGCAAGTTATAATCATCGGGTCGTATGTGTTTATGTATGTGTTATAGGTATGTGTGTGTGTGTGTGTGAATTACATTAGTGTATATTACATATGTGTGGCTATATGTGAGAGATATGTATATATGGGGTGTTGTAATACTCAAAGTACTTAGCGTATATGTACGTAGCATAAGCAATTAGATGTCGATCGAAGGACTGACTCCTTCTCACTCTCCGGCTGGCTCCTCGCTGTTCGCCCTTTGGAGCGGACTCAAAATGCATCGCTATGGAGATCGCGGATAGGGATCCCACAGCCATGGAGAAGAGAAAAGTTGAGAGCCCTGTGAATTCTCACATGTGCCAAACTGCTCAGCATGCATTTATGTAACTTGAGACTCCTCAGAGATTGCTTTCTATGAGAGTTTTAATGATGAAAAATATGAAGTTACTACATCCAAGTGGACCATAACCATGCGACCGAGGCGGTCGAACCTCACCGACACTTCGGTCTGCCTCCATATGTGTAACGGATACAGTCATGTGTACATAACGGATACATTTTTGGCTATAATATTTAAAAGTTTCGTATACAAACTTACCCAGCGTGCATATATGACTCTATTAAGTAATAATCGCATTTGAATGTCCCACATGGAAATTTGGAGTTGCGGGCGAGAATATTTACGTATTCCATAATATCCCATTAAGTGGTAACCAGAATAGTTTATGCCAAATTGAGATCCGATCATATGGGATCTCCCCGTAGCGGCCACGCTATTCCCATTCCGAACGTCGGTATTAAAACGGAGTCGGGGTATGAGGAAGTAAAAAGTCAGAGGAGAGGCAGGAGAGGAGAGGAGCGGAGAGTGTCGAACACAAACGGTTGACACGAGGAACGACTGTGGAGCAATAATGCCAAAGTGTGTATACAGATACTTTATTACCTAAAAGTACAAGGTGTAAAAAAGTAGCTTGGAGGTATGGAGTTCTTTGGCAATAACTTAAGATGGGCCTATGATTTGGCTGTTGGAAATGGAATAAGCCTCTGGGACCCACAGCATATTACTGCACATTGTGTGCCCTATGAAGTTTCTGTACAAGCAATTCGAATATCTATAAGTATAAGAATCCTTCATGTACAAGAATCCTTTATGTACAAGATGGGGTCTATGTATACGAAAATCATATGAAGTTTATCATGCTCGTGCCAGAGAGCCAGAGCCAAAGCTCTTTCGCTGCGGCGTGGCTTTTGTGTGGCTCAGCTGATACTCTCTCCGGCCATTAACGCTTTACAGGGTGTGCAAGGTGACCAGACCAGAGAGTTAGGTCAGGCCTCCCATTCAAACCATTGAGACCGGGCTGTGGACAAAGAATTACATTACTCCACTTTTACCATTTTATGTGTTGCTCTTTTTATGTTCATTTCCACCCTGCGCTCCGCCGTGGGTACAACGTCTCAATTCCTTGTCTTATTGTTACCTACCTGCAATGATGATGATGATGATGATGAAAGATATAACAATGTTATCATGCAGGGTATAATACTAAATTATCCTATAAATGCGCAATACAAAATGGTCATATAAAATAAAAAGTTGATATAAAAAGTACAGTGTAAATATACAAAACACATATAAAACTGTAAAGGCATGTATGTAAATAATAATAATAATGGAATCACATAAAGGTTTAATATACCAATAAGCTTGTTATGTAGCATGGTTTGGTAATATACCACGATCCTGTAATGTACCATGATGCTGTAATATGCCATGATCCTGTAATACACCGTGATCATATAAATGCATAAGGTACCATGATGATACATATAAAAGTATAATATCCTGATCGTGTACTAGTGCATTAAATCACATAAATATACAATGTGGTTTAATCGTATAAACAGCTTGATAGACGGACTGTACGTGCGTGTACCAATTTAAAATTAAAAGTTGGCTTGTTGGCGTATATAATCAATGTGTAGAAAGGAGGATTTAATAAACTCTACAGTTGACTTTTAATTCAGCAGAGCGGACCTACACGACCGTATTACCTATGTATGTATGTATGTATGTATGTATGTACCTTGTGTATGTACGTACCTTATGTATATATAAGTACTTGTAAGTATTAGCATCCCGTATCTTATGTTTTTACCTCTCATATGTATGTATGTACCTTATACATGTATATGTGTCCGCCTGGGAGCTCGCTCGGTAATAAGTTGAGCAGGTTTTCCAATCATAATAATAGTACACGGAGTTACGGAGTCTACGTCGAGTCAAGTCAAATGACGAATATTGAAAGGAATGAATTTTTAACGTGAAATAAAGTACGGAGCAGAATAGCCTTATATTATTGCTCTCTGTGTAAAGTTATGTCCGCTGCTGCGGAGTAATCTTTCTTGTGTGGGTCATGCTCTTCTATATAATAAACGTTTTTAAGGGAAATGAGTAATTTTTCTGGGAACTTTATGAGTTTCAACGGAGGTTATGATCCCTTATGGCTTATAAGCTCTTATTATTACACTGTACCTCCGGATCCCTTATGCATTAACATACTTCCATTCTGATTGGTACATCTCTTTACTTCATTTTCATCCTGGCGTATTTACATTAAAACTGTAGGTCCTGATTATGCAGCAGGTTAAGCTTAAAAATTACGCTCTGACTCCAAATCCCATACATACTTACATCTATACTTACATCTATACTTCCATCTATACTTACATCTATACTAGCATCTATACTAGCATCTATACTTACATCTATACTTACATCTATACTTACATCTATACTTACATCTATACTTACATCTATACTTACATCTATACTTAAGTTCCAATAAGTCCCAATGTACTCACACTTTACTGTCCTTATATATCCTTATGATTTCAGATACAGGACTAATCCCATATAATGTACCTCTGTGCTCATGCATAAGACTCATTACATATTAATTTTGCAAGTAGTACAGAGGTCCATGACAAGTCTCTTCTGGTTGTTTCTTTGAAATTGGTAATTCCACATTTCGCTTATTGCTTGTTGGAAGCTGTAAAAGAGACCAAGTTTTGCAAATGATTGCCATGTTATGAAGGTATTCACGAAGTGATACTCTGGCTCATTTCATACAGCACGATTTCCTCCCTTATCTCTCATTTCAAGCTTGTTTTGTCTCGTTATTAGGTTACGGACTTTCCTTATACTCCAAACGAATCGAGCCGCCTTTTCGTGAGCTCTTGCCTTGCCACCGGAACGACGACGACGACAAGTCGAGTCTTCTCGTAAAAATGATTATGTCATCGTCCAAAGGTGTCCTTCGAATTGCACCCCTTCCATGCTATTTCCCTAGATTATGAATCCCTCATTTTTATGACGAAATTTCTATAAAAGTTTATAGCACCATGCGTAGAGGAGTTCCTATAAATAGAAATTTATTTATTGAAATTGTGAGGCTTTTTATGACGTAAAATTCATGCTTTCATTTATTTATTCCTATTCCGCTCCTATACAAATTATTCTTTCTTATATGAAAAATTCGTTATTATATGAGTGATTCGTTACTATATGAGTGATTTTCTTCCTATATGAGCAATTCGTTCCTAGCTGAGTAAATTTTGAAATACGGACTCCGTCAGCATAACAAACACCCAAGTATTAGCATTCCTCTGTATTTTGTTGTGTTGTTCCATAGAGGAAATGAATAGGAAGGGGATGTGGAGTGCGTGTGGAGGAGGAAAAAAACAGTCTTGGATTATGATTACCTTATTTTTGGGTTTTCTAACGACGGAGGCTCGCAGGCGGAATAGTCAGGAGTCCCAAACTCCCAAATAAAGGAATTTAATGTTGTGAGATATCTGCTCCTGCAGATTCTCATAAAAACCATGGGATTGTAATGTGAGCCTTACTGTGTTTTGAGAGTGGAGCATCATTTCTGATACATTGAATATATATAGTTGGTGAAGGATCCAAATGTACCAATTTCTATCTCTCCAACAATGGAAATTGGTCCTTTAAGGCTCTTTGGCTCCTTCGTGGACGATACCTTGTGGAAACTTGAATTTGAAGTGTACTTATTTTTGTAATATATATTGTAAAATTGTTTTATGCATTGTAAGACAAATAATTGTAGGTGCATGGAAGGAACATTATATCCTTGTGTACAGGATTTAAATAAATACAAAAGAGTGAGTTGAGTTACTAAAAGTGTACAAGTTTGTAAAAAAAATGAGACTTATGGGAAGGAAAATGTGAGAAGAGGTAAAGGAAAGAAAGAAGGAAAGAAGAAGAAGATCGATGCAGGAGGCGATTTAGAGTAGAGGAGAAGTAGACTTGGAGCATTTTAACTGTAATTCAACCAAACCAGAAGCAGTCGAGAATGATATGTTTTGCTCTACAATAATGTTTCATGTTTCGTTTCTGGGGCTGTCTCACAGTCCTCGTCTTTTTATTAGTTGCTCCGTATATGTCTCCGTTTCATACTCTTATAATTATATACTTACCTATGTGTCTCGAGAGTTAAGTTCGTGAAACTTGACTGACTTTCAGATTGAAAGAGTCAAATAAATGGGAATTGATCAAATCTGATGCAAATGAGAATCTGCCCTTGGCTATCGCTTCAATTTAACAATCTTTTTTTTCCCTCTACAACTACCTGCTGGCCATACAGCACCGTTCCTCCTGTCTGCTTCCCCTATCTCCTTTATCTATATTGTCCATATATATTTTCATATCCACTTCCCGTTTATCTACATATCTGTAGACACATTCAACTCTGCTGTGTATTTTGTCATTGCATTTATCATCTTATGTACATGTGTATATGTCTTACTATTTCAATTAATGATCACACAGTTCTGTATGAAATGTATCCCTCAGTCGAATTTTAAACCAAGTAGCGTGCAATTATTCCATTGGTGTGCAGTATCAGGCATTTTTGGAGTAGTCTGTATAGATGGATATTTTGTTTGTAAACGTGTTTGTATGTGATCTTTCTCATACATGTGATCTCTCTTATATATGTGATCCCTCGTATATATGATCTCTCGTACATGTCTCCCATATAAGTGATCTCTCTCGTATGTAAAGAGATACTCTGACGAGAGAATAGCAAAGACATATCCAAGTGATACTGATACACGAAGTGATTTGAAAAACTGGATCCGCCAATAACAAACAGCAAAAGTTATGAGTCTCCTGCTCTGTATTTGCCTATCA
This sequence comes from Lipothrix lubbocki, assembly GCA_034696945.1. Lineage (NCBI taxonomy): Eukaryota > Metazoa > Arthropoda > Collembola > Symphypleona > Sminthuridae > Lipothrix > Lipothrix lubbocki. Next base: position 34,738 of record JAQGAK010000445.1, read on the forward strand.
AACTATTAAAATGTTGCGCTTGCCACTGCTCCTCCATATGCCGGAGTGTTTGCAACTAAGCCACATCCACATGTTCAGGTATGTAATAAGCTGACAAGGAAAATCCATTATGCATGCTGTGCAATACTCATTGAGAAGGGAATTTAAACGTGAGTCAGGTTGCTGTTCCCTCACAATCATCAGCAGATACAAGTTACAAGGAACAAAGTGAAACAGATTGACGGAGAGTGAGAGAGGAAAATTCGTAAAATAAAACTTAATGCGTTCAGTCAAGTCTGACGTTTAAGTGCGTAGAGAGACTCCCTGACTGGACAAGTTTTAACTCTCCGACCGCGATCTTTTTCAGCTCTTCCACTAGTATGTATATAACTTATATACTCTCTTCCTCATGCTGCTTTACTTGCTCGTCTCATGCTCATCAGTTTCCTTAGTTCTTCTTCTCCTGCAGTTCAGTCTGCTGGTCTCTACTCTAGAAGTAAGTTGCATATCTGTTCTTGCTGTAAGTTGCATATCTTCTCTTGCTGTAAGTTGCATAGGTATCTTCTCTTGCTGTAAGTTGCATATCTTCTCTTGTTGTAAGTTGTATAGCTTCTCTTGCTGTAAGTTGCAAGTTCTCTTGCAATAGTATAGGATCTTGTCTTGCCACAAGTCGCATTTTCCTTAGCTATACATTCTCTTGTTGCTGTTCTTCCTGATACTCGGATCGCTCTTCATAGCCCTTTTTGTGATGTTAGTGTCGATGTTGTATTTGTAAATGATGCTGATATCAATGCCGCAACGTCTCTGATTGCTGCTGCTGCTATTGCTACTGCTACTGGCAAGACTTGTCATTCCGCTTGACTGTCTCTGTCTCCCTATAGAAGAGTGATCAAGGCATTTGCGATAAAGGTTTTGTGTGAGTGAGGTGTGCAGGTATGTGGAAAGTGATACAATTCCGCATTAGCGATCCCGTCTTTAATAAACTTTGCACTTCATTAGCAACGCAGGTAAATATGGTGGGAATCCAGGCAACAGAGTGGTTTGCGCACTCAGAGAGAATCAGTCCTTTGGTTGTTCACTTGAAAGAGGCAGGTATTGTGTGTAGTGGTTGGTGAAGGTGTAGGGTAGAGTGTGTGCGAATTCTGCAATTTTCACCCTCCCTCTGTTTCTCTCTCTCTCTCTCTCTCTCTCTTTCTGACTCCTTCTCTATTCTCGCTCCTGGTTATCGGTTACATGCCCAGCAATTTCCAATTGACTTGAGTAAATCAAGCTGGGAGGTGAAGTTACTCACACAGAGCCAACACATTGAAGGTTGGGAGTGTAACGAATGATCAAGACGACCGCATGCTAAATGCCGACGTTTTGTTCTTCCCAAAGCCTCCTGCTATATCATTAATTTCTCTGAGGTTTCAACTCTCTTCCATGTAGATACTCACAGCTGTTGTATATATAGGTGCTCTCCATGTATCCTTCATATATATGCCCATATGAATTTCATTATACATTTAAATTCTATATAGATTCATTCTGTTACACACGGTCGCTTCATCTGTAAAGACGGGCAAGGCATGGATGTATATAGGTATAAGACCCACACGCGCGCCTACTTCCAATCCAACCAATTCGTGAAATTCATTTGAACTCGTTTGCGTTCCATGGTAATAATGTATTTGCGGATGTTTCTAGGCCGATCGCCTACGTTCTTATCGTTAATTTTAATTTGAGCCGATTGATATGATAGGCATCTAACTAATCATATCATGTCCGCAGTATAGGCAATATATCCACGCACCCACCAACTCTGGTGGTTCTTCTTTCTTCTCACTCCCAAACCTTCCTCTTTCACACTTGCACGCACACTCCTCTCAAGCATATTCCTCCCATTTACTTACTTTGGATATACATATGTACTTATGTACTTACATATACTTATGTATTTATAGGTTAAACATATCCACCTATAGGTATATACATATCCTATTTAATGTATGTTTTGTGTGTGAAGTTAAAACTGTTACGTGTGGGGTATAGACATTTATGTATCTTGTGTAGATCCCATACGGGCACTTTACAAAGGCAGTGAAGCATAGCATTATTCGCTAAATATACATGTGAATCTTTACCTTACTTGTTTAAATGTGGGAATCCGTAGGAACTTGTCTCCACACTCCTTTTATTTACACGATTCTAACGGAGTGTCTCAGTTTGCATTAAGCCTTACCTCACTCCTCACAACTCATACAAGAGTCAATACTTGTATCGCTGTATGAACACCCATGAATTTCCACGTAGAGGCTAAAACCCTAGCCTTATTAAATTCCCAACTAGCATTATGAATATGAATACACGGTCTCGGCAGGAATATCAATATCAGGAGGAAGTTTGTTGGAGTGATTCCGTAGCAAATCCAAACAACGTTCAATGCGACAAGAATCCAAACAGGAAGACAGGAGCGTAATGACAGGAACGCCAAACACATACATAGCAATTTGTAATTCCTACCTGTCTCTGAGTCAATAATAATACTTTGGGGGAGCTGACAATTCCCACAACCTCGCTCCTCTTGCTCTGTCTTCCCTTCAATTGATGAATCTTTCCTTGTGGTAAATACTTTGGTACAAATAGTCGGAGCATAAATTTCCGCGACGACAAACCCCAAGACCTTTGCAAGGATTTTACAATTCTACTGGAATTTATATAAGCTATGAAGTATACATAAAGCTTGAGAACAAGGCAGAAATCAATAGCGAAGGAGCGGGATGCTATCATTATGACAAGCCTTTTCATTCGCCTTCCCCAACTGCATCTTTGTGTGTACGTATTTCTTATTATAGATGGTTATACTCTATCCTACATATGTATTTATATTATATTAAATTATACGCACATAAAAACAGACATATAAATGATTGTGCACTAAAATCTATAAATGGGACTGCACTCAAATCTGTATGTAGATGATCCCGGGATGAAATGATTATAGAGATATGATTGTGGGATATGAGATGCATGGAAAAGGAGCGAAAAGCGGGTGGCATTATGGTGCAGAGGCATGTGCGTCCAACTGTTTGTTTGTAGTATGTGCTTATTATAATATGTAGATACTACATACATCAATGTGCATGGTGGATTTCTGGAAAAACGGTGGAGAGATTAGAGTCTGGGAAGGAGCGAGAGAACTGTGTGTTGCGGGTGAATCCCCGTCTCTGCGGTTGGTTTTATTTGACGAGTTGGTCTTGGTGAGAATTATTTGAAATGGTCAGCGGCTGTTCTGGCTCATCAGTCTTTCTCTCCTCTTGGACTTCGTGAGGGTCCGGGGATATACTGGGATATAGTCGCATATAGATACATACATATACTCACAATTATCTATACTTGCAAGTATCTATGCTTACAAGTATCTATGCTTACAAGTATCTATACTTACAAGTATCTATATACTTACAAGTATCTATATACTTACAAGTATCTATACTTACAAGTATCTATACTTACAAGTATCTATACTTACAAGTATCTGTGCTTACAAGTATCTATACTCACAAGTATCTATACTTGCAAGTATCTATACTCACAAGTATGTATCTATATTCACAAGTGCTTCTAGTCATCTCACATTGCGGATTACAGTGTGAAACTTTATTGATGATATGCACACACTGTAAAATGCATATATATGACCAAAAGAAATACATAGAGAAGATACATGGATGATACATGGATGATACATGTGAAATGTAGGGCTGACTGCTCCGCTCCAGTCACGATCCGTTTGGTCTCGATGCATAATCGTGCTGTGGATGACTACATTATAGGAGCCAGAGTGCATGCACTCCCACTCCGTCAATCCGCTTGTATCAGCCGCGTTGTATTTACACTTGTGTGAGGCCTGCCGGCTCCTTCCTCCTGACCTCCAACTATCATCGTGTAACGCTACGGATTTTTATGCTCTTTATATTCCCCAGTAAATTACACCCCACTTGATCATTCGCCCATACATCATATACAAATGCTCACTGACATTGCTCCGGAGCAATAATGTATTAACATACACAATACACACTTATTGTTAGTGTACAGAATATGCGCTTGGTATCTACAACATGCCTTTAGCATACACAATATGCGTTTAATATAAACAATGTGAGTTTAATATAGACAATATGCAGGTAACACACGCACTATGTAAATATAGACGACATTCTGCCAAGCCGTACCACAACAATGCTTGTAAACGCTTTGCGCCCGGAATGCTTTTTTTCTGGGGGAAGAACACTATGACGCTCCTCGTAACAGCTCTGGTGATTAATTTGACTCTCACGCTTAAACTGCAAGAAGAGTCTGGCGGAGAGTTAAGTGTATGTGTGCAGGGACTGCTGGTGGATGATGATTAAAATTACCAGACTACCAGATTCTGCACAAATACTAACAAAAGTCTCCTTATCCGCGTCCACTGCCACTCACTTGGGTTTCTGCACTCCAATTTTTTATGCTGGCCCTATCATCCACATGTATTTTATGTATGTACATGCATCTAGTACAAACTTCTTCAGCTGTGCATTTCCATACGGCGCCGGTAAATGTGCACATAATCTTGACGCATAGACTCTACGTGCATTAAATTCTGACAGCACATATGTACGTGCAGCAGCAGTTTCCGCATATCCCACAGTTTTCCTTTTCTTTTGTCACTCTGGATTTTGTTTACCCTCGGAAGTATCCGTCAACTTTTGTGTGATTGTGATTAAAGGGGAATGCATCAACAAGTTTGGTCATTGCCGCCTTGCCTTGCATCGCCTTGGCTTGCCTGGGTGCGCGGACTTGACTATGTAGGAAATGCCAGGAAGGATCTTCCGCTCACTCATCAGATCGCGTGCAGTAATGTGCATTATGAATTTTCTAAATATCCCGGCCGAGCATCATTAAAGTTCTATACGTAATGGTCTAATGTACATAGTACTTATATGTATACTTTAAGCTCCATGAGAATAATTCACGTACGCAAATAATGATAAAATGTAGTTGTTATATGATGATGATGACACGAGGGGTTCTTATATGGGAAGAGATGGAGAGGGTGAGAGGAGAACAGGTTCACTTCACAAAATGCATTCACATTTTCACAGACTCTTCAACTTTTCATGTTATTATTATTGCTGTAGAGGTACAGATATGTACACATATGGGAGTATGGACGGGGAAGTGTGAAATAGTATGACGTCCTCGCATACCTGATAAAGAGCACATATTTACTATAGTTTGGCAGTCAAACGTGAAATTTACACGTATTCTCCGGTTCATAAGGAGAGGAAATGAAAATAAACGAGGTGACTGCAAATATCCATTGACTTGCTCACTTTCCCCCGCGATTTCCCTCGTTCCAGGACCGGGTTTAAAATACATACTAAATATGTTAAGTAGGCTGGAATGTTTGTGTATAAACAAATACAAATTCATAAAATATACATATACATTGCACAGATATAGTTTACAAATGTTCTAAATACGTAGTTATACATAGTAAATACATAGCATATACCTCTTTTAAGTATATCGTGCATGTATTTTAAGTATATCGTGCATGTATTTTAAGTATATCGTGCATGTATTTTCAATAGTTTGTGCATGTATTTTAATATATTATCCAAGTGTTCTCAACGTGGGGTGCACATATTGTAAATGTGTAGTCAATATACAGGAATAGGGTTATGTATACGCAAACAATTCCGGGCAAGACTAGCCATTCGGGCTGAAAATAAGTGAATATATATGGAGGAGTGGAGGACGGGTGTACAAACAACGGGTGAAGCTCCGGCATGATAACTTTGACATTTCCTCGACTACATGTTCTGGGACGATATGAGTCTTGCCGATGATGGCACTTTCACTCCGCCATTGCTTATACGACCGGCAACGTAGTCGTAATGGGATCCATTGGAACATTATCGTGAAAGCTAGGCCTTTCACCAGAATGCACATGCCAGGGAATAAGTGAAGAAATTGTGAGGAGCTATTTAGAGCAAAGTAAACTGAATTCACATTTACGCCTTTATGTACACATTCCGGCATGTTCCGCTTATTCCGTCGCTGTGGGAAACGCTCATGTGAGTACCCGCCGTCCTCAGCGATGAGGTACCCATGTTCTCCTTCACATACAAAATACACAGAGTGCATGCATATGCATGGCAAATACACAGAAAATTCATATAGGAAGTACTTTATGTATAACAAATACAGAGAAAATTCATATAGAAAATACACATGTACAACAAATACAGAGAAAATTCATATAGAAAATACACATGTATATAACAAATACAGAGAAAATTCATGTAGAAAACACCCGTATATGTAGAATGCTATAACATAGAATTCCGCCATATTATTATCATATCATTGCTCCTACTCTCCACGTTTATATCTATTGACATCCTACAGAACGACATTCTATGACACAGAATGGTATGTGTGTAATGAATAGATGCAGAGGGAATCGGAGCTCGGCGGATGTAGAAGCCGCGAAGGAGCGTTCATGTCACAAGTGTTATTTTCCCACTGAGTGGATTAAAAAGCTCCTTTTGGCTTGAATAGGCTTTGAAAGACGACGTGGCAGTGAAGGGACAGGGTTTGGCAATTAAAAGGACAAAATAAAAAAAATCCACGCGGTCTTTCTAGTCGGTATAATACCCAGAAAAGAAACATGGTGTCAGTGTCTGTCTAATAGAAAGTATAAAGGGAATAATAATATACGGATGTTTTAAATGGGGCATTATATTGACTGTGTGGATATCTACATAGTAGATACATATGTTGTGATAGTATAATATAATTATAGATTGTCCTATCAGATAGAGTGTAAATAAAGTGTTTTATAGGGTAGAAGTACTAGGAGGAGGTGCGGAGTTTTTTTTTATTATTTTGAGCAAGTGTCCAAGGATGGCGGAGGGCTCATTGAGATTTGGGTGGCATTTAATTTTTTTTCATCCCACAGGCTCTCTACTATATAAGTATAGTATTGTAGGTCAGAGGGGAAAAACCTTGGTTGGTTTTGGTTGCAAATGTAAATTTCTCTTACTTGTTTCTCCATTTAATTTTATAGATCCCCATTTGAATTTTTTCCATTTCCTCCAAATTGTTTCATCTCAAGAGTCACACTCGCTCTAAATGCTTCTCACACTCTCCCACTTCATAATACATCACCTTATAAATAGATAGGGCTGAGTATACTTGTGAGCTCATACTTATGTCTACATATATCACTTCATAACTATAGAACATATACATGTATATACAATACTTCACAAACTATATAAGTATTCCTATTTGTATGACTATATGTATGATTATTTATATATAAATAATACACATCATCGCAAAGTATCTAAAAGTACTAACTTCTGCATTGAAGGGATAGAAATTAGTACTTCCGGATCCTTCGCCGACTATATGTAATTTTTCCATATAGGTATGTGAAAATGGCTATACACATATAAGTATAACTAATTATACTTATACCTATAAGCTACACATAACGATATGAACGGCATAAGTAAAAGTCCGTATTACAAGCAGTGCCGCATCAACAACGAGAAGAAAAAGAGTTGTCTGGTGGTCGAAAACTATACATATAGACAACTTTACAAAGAGATGAACTACATAGTCGAGGAGCTTCGCAGACGTTTTTAAGACACTAAGCCCTGTTTTTTGTTTGTATGTACAAGGGAGTTTGTATGTACAAGGGAGTTTGTATAAGGGAAGCTTTTAGTTTACGGAGACTTGTAGAGCACTTGGGGAAGTAAGTAGAGTTTTTTGGTGAGTGAGGAAGATATTGGGCAATAGTCAAATTGAATGTTGCCACAATAATAGAAACTTTTATTTTTATAGATCCAGTCCTCCTCGCCCTTCACGCTACATTTATGGTTGTATCAAAGGGTTAATCTCAACTTGGCTCATCAGCCTCCATTTCCCCCCTCTTTTTCTCCAGCGCTCAATCCTCTAACAAGGCAACAGGCCTACTTCCAAGATTGAATTATCCATTTTGATATACAAAATACCCGAGAAAAAGAGCAAAAGAGATGTGCAATGGAATATATATAAGAACTTTTATATATAAAAAAAACCTTGAATTTTTTTAAAACTTTGTTTTGTTGCATGCTCTTGCCCGTATGTAGTAGTATGTATCTATGTATATCCTTGTGGATTATTCTGGCTTGAATTTCAAAAGAGTTTTTTCGCAACCTAGAAATCTGTATGCATTCCTATGATTTTAAAGGGAGTGGAGGATAGATAGAGAGAGAGAGGGAAATGTTGGGAATACTTTTTTAATGTATTTTGCCAAATGTAACTCGTCTCTTTGCTCATCCGCTCTCTTCTCTTCTCCGAGGACTGACGTTACCGTTGAAACATGACTTCCTGTAAAACCCTCCTATAGACTCCTACTTTCTATTTGGACTTTCCTATGGCATTTATACAACAATTCTATTTGCTCAAAATATACACTCGCACGATTTGTATTAAGGCCTCCAGGCCGTCCTATAACCCTATACAATATCCGTATTATGGGGGGCTACAATTTGAACGTTGCGAAATTAAGATTAAAGTTTATTAGATTTGAGCTCGATTTTCATCTTCCCGCGCCTACCAAATCTATTATAAACTTGCCCTTTTACTTTATTTTCCTAAACACACAATTTATTGGGAGAAAAGTGAGTAAATAAATAATGGATTAAATTCAATTAGCTACAAGGAAACTTGTATATGCACAGTCGGCTGACTACGTCTTACTTGGTCGACCCCCAAGTCATGTAGGCTTGACTATAGGCACCCAAGCATCTCCCTACATTAACTTGTAATACTTGTTTGGCCGAAAAGTTGAAGCATCTTTTCACCGGGACTTTTTCCCTACTTACGTTGTTTGAAATGTCGTTTGCAATCTATAGGTTTTCTCTTCTTTTTCTTGCTTTCTTTCTTTTTCCCTTTTTTTTCTCTCTCTCTCTCTCTCTCGTTCTCTCTCTCTCTCTTTGCAGCTCTTTGTTGTTGTATTTTGGTAGTCGGTTTTTTTCACTTGGAATAAAGGTATCTTCCTCTTGTAGATTCTTGTAAAGGGCCATTTGGGCCTTGTGTCGGAAGTTGGTTATACGGAGTCTAACGGGGGTTTTTAGTAATACCCGGGATATTTTTTCCCTTTCGACGACTAAAGTTTATGTGTCTTGCAAAGAGTTTGATTCATTGTAAAGTTCAGGGGGAAAAGTTTCCCATTGGGGCATATTTTGTGTATCGAATAAAATGCGAAAGGATATATTCACAAGTTTTGGGGGAATTGAGGCAGCCAAAGAAAAAGAGACTGCAGACGGGACGACGGGGAAGGGGGAAAGGGGGAAAACACACCTCTTGCTGTCTCTTTTTACTTGAAGGAACGGAACTTGAAATAAATCTTTTGGGACGTTCTCTCCTTACAATCCTTCTCCATACTATTTCATTATGTTTGCCCAGTCTACAACACACACGCTTCCATACATACCTCTCTATACTACCTTCATATAGGTAGATATACCACCATACATCACCATGTATACCATACTATCTCTGTATGTAGATACTATATACATACTATCTCAATATGTAGATACTATATACTATCTCGTATGTAGATACCATGCTATCTCAATAGATACCACACTATCTCCCTGTGTACAATACCATACATCTCCATGCATGCCATGCTTATCATGGCGTGTGCACATCCAAGCGAACAGGTTACCTAATATTATTGCCTATGGTATGGTCCGTGTTGCTGAAGCTCTCTGTGTATTTAGTACCTCTCATTTTAAATCTTTTTATATAAGTATATATATTTTACGGTTATATAAAGCTGTTGACTCTTGCAGTGGAAGACGTCAAACATTAAAGGGATCTTTGAGCTGCGTAAGAGTTCACCCATGTTTCAAATAAATATAAACTAGATTCAGCTCTGCAAGTAGTTCAACTTTCCTTTCATGTGCACAGTTAAGTATAGCAATTCTTATGTAAGGGATGTTCCCATATACGAGCATTGACCGTACATACTCCCGTGTACTATTGTATACTTAAGAGAATATATTTCCAAGTAGAGAAGGACGTGGATGTGGGAAATATATTGAAGAAATATAGGATATAGAAAATGAATTATAAGAAATAGGAAACACATGTATAAGAAATAGGAAATACATGTATAAGATATAGGAAATACATGTATAAGAAATAGGAAATACATGTATAAGAAATAGGAAATACATGTATAAGAAATAGGAAATACATGTATAGTATAGGGAATAAGTAGAGGAGTGGAACGAAGGGCTTTGTGATATAGAGCTCCTGTTTTTCCCCTGCCATTATTGAAATATATCGCTTGTTAATTCTTTTTACGTATTCTACAGCCGTAGCTTAAGCTTTCGGCGGCCTTCTTTGTCTCCAGCAAAGTCTTTGGAGGAGTCCGCACCCAGGCAACCAGCCACTGTCCGGATTCGGTAGTAAATGTCACATAAACTGGATCTTGGTGACACCTCTGTAGAGAAAACACGTGTCAAATATCACTTTCTATGGTTTGGAGGTGCTACCGGGAAGGACCGACTTTTCCTCCAACTCTTTCTCTCTCTCTCTCTCTCTTTCCAACACTTTCTCTCCAGAGGCATTACATATTTATTCGGCATGTGAGAAACCAAAAGTTTAGTCAACAGGAGTCAGCGACAGCGTCTGCATTCAAGTGACTTTTCCTATTTCCTCACATTCCCTTATTACAGTCCCACGGAATGCTTGTTACTCTTCCTTCCCAGAGTTTTTCACAGTCTCAATTGAGTACGCGCCCTGTTTAGAGCGACGGAAACTTTATACATAGCGCGACACAGATCTGCGGATAAAAACGGAGAAAATGTACATTTATAAGTAGAGTGCTGTATATATGTACTGTGTAAAAAGCTTGGCTCGTGTGTTGAAAATTAGATGGTGGATTATATAATTATACATAGATACCTATATAAAAATACATAAGGAGCTGCTACAAACATTTGCACGACTTTTGTTAGAATATGGATGAGCAGAGACGATAAAGGTTTGACGTATGTTCTGGGCTGTTGTTGTTGGGAAAGTTATGGGTTTGAAGGATGTGGAGGAAAGCGAATTGAGCTTGAAGTAATGTGTGTCGCTAAGCTGGTTGTAAATATTTAATCGGCATTTGTGTGTGAAAGCTTCTATAGATATGTATATTGTACAAAGTAGATAGGCGGATATCTCCTTATGGATATGGAATGGATCTCTGATTACGGGAGGAATGGGGGTGTCTGGCTTCAACGGGTAGTAGCAGTAGTAGTAGTATAGTAGTGATGGGCTGTAAAAAGGACGATCAAGCTACTGCCTGGCTCATTCTTATTCACATTAAATTGCCTAATTTTCTTCAAGTTCCACAGTCACGTTGAGCTGGCTGGGATTTTAATTAACAAGAATAGCGCATTATGCAATTAAAGGAGTGATTCTTTCCGGTTCTCGTTCTACTGCTCCCTACACATGTACCTTTTCGCTCCAGCGTCCGTCCGGTAGGCTTTGTCTCTTTAACCCTTTACGCACTCATCTCAACTTTCTATGTACGCGCTCGTCGATCACCTTATACTCGAGATCACTATAGCCTATGGCAGTACATGTCATGTACATACCGGTCTTCAATCACAAAGACGTGTGGCATATTGCTTGCCTGTATGTATGGTATACGGCGTGTGATTTCATATAGTGTATACATAGTGTATACATACTGTAAGTATACATATTGTATATTAAACGTACATATTTGGTACACGGAATGTATGTGAGATATTGGAGCTATAAAGTGAAACGCATTACGTGGAGATTATGAAGGAGTTTATAAAAGACAAAGTTCAATAAGATGAATGGATGTTCTCACCAAAGATGAGCTTAAGTAAGAATCAAGTGGAGACTCCTGTTCTCCCCGTAATCTTTGTTTGTCCTTAATAATGCAATGTAATGAAGCTAATGTATCATCGTGTAAAGCTCCTCGACTAAATCATTCATCCTTGTTCCTTCCGAGCCCTATCTGAGTACATGAGTCGTACATACCAACAACAACCTGCGTATCCCACAGTAATAATGCCACTGTTCTTCTTTTTGAGAGGATCAGGGTTGTTTGTAAAGGAGTTACTTAGTAGATACTGTATACTTACTTGTACACCGTGGTAAACAGTTTTTGTGACGCTGGTGGTTATTACACCAAGTTTTCAGCCTTATTTTATCCTCCTTGTGGACTTTTCCCTTGAAGTTGAGGCAAGACAGAACTCCGTCAAAACTCCCTATACATGAGGACGCATCAAAGCTCCTTCCAAGAGGACTCCTTGCATGAAAACTCCCTATACATATTATGAAGACTTCATGTAACTAACTTCTTCTCCTTGCATCAAGACTGTTATGGTTCTTGCATGAACAGCGACTCTTCCTCTCTTGCACTTTCACAATGACACATCCTCTACATTGTTCATTTTTTGGTGGAACACTTGTTCCCTCCGTGTTGTACTTGCACTCTTATACAATCTCTTTGTACTTTGGCAGTCCATGCCAAACTCCGGACTGAGTAATCCTTTTTTCCTGCACTTTTCTTATTGTCTACGGCAGCCTTTTCCTCCTGATGCACTTTCCTGCTACTCCTTGTCGTTTGACTTTTCTGTAGTTTGACGAGACTACTGTGTCTCTTAAGCCTATTGGATTCACTCACAAGATATTTATTTAGAGTCAGAATTGTTCGTCAAACGTTTTAAGATAGAATGTTACATAAAACGATTACATATAGAAGCATACAGAACACATCTGAACATACAGAACGCATTTAAACATACTATGGAAGTATACAGAACACATTTAAACATACTCTGGAAGTATACAGAACGCATTTAAACATACTATGGAAGTATACAGAACACATTTAAACATACTATGGAAGTATGCAGAACACATTTAAACATACTATGGAAGTATACACAACACATTTAAACATACTGTGGAAGTATGCAGAACACATTTAAACATACTCTGGAAGTATACAGAACACATTTAAACATACTATGGAATTATGCAGAACACATTTAAACATACTCTGGAAGTATACAGAACACATTTAAACATACTCTGGAAGTATACAGAACACATTTAAACATACTATGGAAGTATACAGAACACATTTGAACATGGAAGCACACATAAAACGCTTGAACATTGAAACTTATAGATCGTTTGAACATATAGGAACTTGTGGATAGAGCGTTTGAAAACATAGAAACTTGCAGCATTGAAAGGACAGGTAAAGTTCCGAATACTGCATAGGAGTAATTAGTGATTTATATATCGTAAGTATAAGAATACACACAAAAGTGAAGTAATGGGACAAAGAGCATATATGTGGAAAAAATGAAGTAAAGTAAAAGTGCATATAATCATCAGAGATTGTGACTTTATGTGCATCTTCCTGTGTGTACAACGAAACGGAGTTGACTCATCGTGAAGATGATGCTGTTGTTATTGTTATTCTTACGTAAAGTTCCGCTTGACTCCCCGTAATTTCAATGGAGTGATGTAAGTTTCCTATTCGTGAGTGTGTATCTGTAATGACTGCTAAAAGGATGCAATTGCTCATTTAATTTTTTACATTACCAAATGACTTATTCACTTTGTCAAGTATTATGTATCTCTGCATTATACCCGTCTTGTATTTATCACTTCAGAGTTTCTCTTCTTCTTCTTCTTCTTCGAGTTCTGATTCTGAACTTCTGGCTGAGGCTATAAGTAAGCTCATTTTTGTATATGGCGAGGAGGGCACTTCCCTGTGCGAGAGAGAGAGAGAGAAGAGACACTTGTTGTAAATGTATTATATGAAAATGTAAGGAGTGATAAAATGGTGGTAGGTACGACTATACTAGAGGAGTAGTAGTAGTAGTAATAATAATAATAATAATAATAATAATGAGAATAATTGAAAAAAGGGAGTTTACCTCCTTGCCAGGAGGAACACAATGAGGGCAGCTCTTTTATTATTTGCATTGTGTGTCTTCTCCTCTCTCCTGTTCCCGTCTCATGTGGTCTCATCCACATAGTCTCACAGTCCCACACCACCACAACAACAGTAGTCCTCATAGCGCAGGATGTTTCAAAACTTTTAAGGGTTGCTTCATACATAATAGAGAAAAAAAATTCATCCATTTGTATGCGTGAACTGTCATCATCTGCAGGTTGAATCCTACATTTTTTTTCTTAACGCACAACCCTTCACTCAATTCCTCATATCTGCTCTGACTATTATATCTATACACATCAAGAAAAGTCTCCAAATAATAAAAATACGGACGTGAGATCCGTAATAGTATAGTTGGAAATTTAATTAAATACAATGTACGGATAATTTAACAAGTGCAATAATAATTTCTATTCCAATTAAATTATTTAGTACGTGTGCTCTGTGCTCACACAAATTTATTTATTTTCATGAATAATCCAGAATATTATTAAGAATTCAAATAAAACATTCAAATAAATTAAAAATCAAAACATTACACACACAAGTAAGAAGTAAAAAGTAAGAAGGAGCAAAATTTCCCACGAGTTCAACAAGCAAAATTCGTGGGAAATTAAAATTATTTTAAAATTCAGGAACAATTTTTTCCGCTGAAAATGACGAAAAGGCGGGAAGGACGGAAGGAGGAATGACAGAATTGAATAGATGCGGTTTTTACTGTCGGATTCTAAATATTCAAGAGGGCTCTTGTATAACAAAAGGGAGGGTATTAAAAGGAGAAATGGCAAGGAATTTAAAAGTTTGGCTTCTGGAATAATTATTCTTTTCTTGTGAATATTTTTGGAGAATAACATATATTAACTTGCTTTTAATTCCTTTACTGGAAGGCGATTTCGGTAGGAAATGCAATTTCGGAAGAAGAAGAAGAAGAAGAAGAGAAGATGCTTTGAAAGAGAAGATATAATTGTAGAAGAAAAGACAAAATTTTACAAGGAAAAGGTATTTTTAGAAGGGAAATGTGATTTTGTCAGAATGATTTTTGACAGAAAAAGCCTGAAAGTGGGTGGGAAATGTGCTTCAATAATAATAGTTTTAGTATTTTTGATATTATTACGTTTGGGAAATTGCGTGGGCCAGGAGCACAATGAGCCTTCTTTGCCGCATAGCGTAATATCTCCAGGAGGAGAGAGTTGAGGTTTTGGTTGAGGGAAGCCATCAGACTGAATGACTTTCTTTCATCACGGTCATCAGAGGAAGATGATGATGATGATGATTGTCACAAGGTTGTGCCTCTGGGAGTGGATGGGTGTTTAAGCCCATTTCATAATAGTAGTTGAGGCATGAAGAGACACAGAGAGAGACAGAGAGAGAGAGAGAGAGAGGAAGACTCAGTCCGACTCCAGAGTCATCATTTCCACAATAAGAAACAGCATCTGCCTCTCAATTACTCCACTTTTCCTGTCTTCCCTTTGAACTCGCCCTTTTACCCTTTTTTTCTGATTCAATTTCCCTAACCAACTCTGTAAAATGTTATGTACACCGGTATTACTTCCCAACTACCTATACAGATATATCAAAAGGTACTAGAAGAATACCTGTTGCTTTTTAATTTGTATGGGTGCTGCTGCGGATAATTTAATTGAACCATCTCCACCGCAGTTATTAAAGTCACCAATTAATTAAGTCATTATTTTTTCCCCGCACAACGATTTATTGCTTTGTGTGTTAGTTTGCAATGCTTAATTTACTGCCCTGAATTAATTTCCCCTTGTAGAATTTCTGTATATAAGTTCACTATATGATTTAACTATATGACTTTATACTATAAATGACTTCACTATAGATATGATATCCCTGTAAATAATTTTCTCGTTGAATTTATTGCAATAATTTATTTAATGGAAATTTTTTTTTGATGCAATAAATAACATTTGTATGTAGAACGGAATGTTGTAAGAGCATAATTGCCGTGATGCTTGAACGGTCCCTGAAGTCTTCTGACATGGAAGTATGTTTATGAGGCCGAGCAGCTGCAAGGGGCAGCGGCGTTGAAATGAAATGAAGGAATATATAGCAATGTAGGGTATACTATGGAAGTCATGGGAGATTTTGAAATGAGAGCTGGTGGGTTTTGGAGCAGGAGCTGTGTGTGAGAGAGGAGGGAATTGGACTGTTAAAGAGTATTTATTTTTATCGAAATGGCCGTAATAAAATTTGCAAATTTAATTTCCGAGGGAAAAACATTGTCAATGGCTCTCTACTGCTGAGGAATGGCTCAAAGTATATTACGACGAGAGTCTTCGGTCTGTGGAGGGAAGATGTTAAACTTGATGGAATAAAAATAGTGACTTTAACAATCCCCATGCATCATTTCTCACCAGAGTCGTGCATAACAAGCCTGTCGGAGTTAATGTCGGAGAGCCTATTTCAACTAGTATTTCTTGTATCTACAGCATATCCGTAATACTGAATATAGTATGTATCTATACCTATATATACATAACTATCTAGTTTGCACAGATATATGTATCTTCTGTATATATTTACTAATATTTATGCATCTTCTGGCGGTTTTATGCATATTTGTGAGTAGTGTGTGTGTGTGATCGTGTGAGGAAAAAGAGAGTTGTGCATCCTCTAGGCTCCTTCCTTCTCCTCACACTGTTTATTTACAAGTCATAAAGATGAGTAAATGCGGATATATTAGAGGAGGAAGTATGGTGAATATTGAAAGAAATCCTCGGGAGACTCAAGAATAAGAATTTATGCCTGGCTGCTCCGTTTCCTATGCTAGCCATGACATTTCCCCCGACTTTTCCTGTCCTCCTGCCTCCATTCAGCCTTTCCAACAATCTGCGCCAACAATCTGCAGAACACGCTATCAATAATCTGCACAACACGCTATCAACAATCTGCACAACACGCTATCAACAATCTGCATAACACGCTATCAATAATCTGCATGACAAAGTATCAACTATCTACATAACGTACTATCAACATTCTACATAGCACAGTATCAACAACCGGCATAACACGCTACCAGCAATCTGCATAGCACAGTATCAACAACCTGCAAAGCACGGTATCAAAAATTTCCAAAACACGCTATCTAAAATGTACATAACAAGATATGATATAGTAGACAGTGTGGCTATAATTATATCAATGCGAATAAGATGCTTACTTACGGAGTTTCTTGGTATGAGAGTAGCTTGAGTTGGTTGGTGTGAGAGTAGCTTGAGTTCCTTGGTGGAACTCCAGAAGATACGAAGGAACTACTCTAGTGTCTGGGTATCTTCTCTGGAGTAGCTTCTCGGTGTGATAGGAAGTATGAAGGAATAAGATTGCGTGAAAAAGGCCATGCGAAGGTACGGAAGAGGGCCGTTAAATGGAATTGACACTTTTCTTGCTATGAGGCATTCGCGCATAAATAGAACCATATTGGGCCCCATAAATTTCTATTGATGACATTCAACACGAGCGTCCCGTCACAGGATTTAAACTATCTATTAGGATTAGGTCGGGGTTATATTTTTCCCAGAGCATATTGCAAGAGTCATGTCATGATGGGTGAGGAGGGAGGCTCTCCGTGCTTTCTAATAACATCTCCGTCCCGGCTCTCCATCCCAATAAAGCAACCAAGAACCAACTACTATATAATACGACTTTTTCCAACTCGACTTTTCCTACTCCCAACGTTCTCAACTCAACTATTCTTATACTCGACTATCTCTGTCGACTATCTATAGCTCTCCCATAACAACTTTTGCATAACTTATCACGGAGCACACATATTATCCCTGCCTTTCTTCAGCTCCGATCCGATCCCATTTGCACAATGCACGCTAATAGTTTTTATACGAGCCCGCTCCCGTCATACTTCCCCATTATAATATCTTCCTACATGGACCATGACTTATATGCTATGTAGTTATAGTACTAGGTATAGTTAATATACACATACGTACATATTTATTTACTGTATCTATACTTATACTTATAGTACACAATACTCACAGTACTTGTACCACACAAATGTATAATCATTTTACATTGTGCCATGACTTGGGATTAGCATAGTGCTGTCTGTGTGTATCTTACGTGTAACATCGTAGCCTGGAAATCACAACAGATGTGTTCCTTATTTAGAATTTTTAATATCCGCCGGTCAACTCTTTCCTTTGCTCTTGCTCTCGGCTCCTTCTATTATTGCTCGCTCGCTATGCGTGCTCGTCCCGGCGCTTCTCCTCCCGACGCTCCACTCATCCATTGTTGTGACTACCCAGTTTCGTCTGCACATCCCGCCATTTCCTTGTATTAATGTTCTAAATAATGTTTACCATATGTCCGCATACATTAGCGTTAGACTCGTCGATTTTTGCTACAGCCGAATTTGTCATGCTGGAGAAGTGGTGGTGATGATATGCGTGTTGGAAGTTCCACACCGAGATAGAGACTATGTAAGTGAATTAGGACTATACTTATATATGCGTGTATTATCCGGTATAGACAGATGCGAGGGCACTAAAACAATATTGAAATTTACTCTTGGAGGATATTAGGAAAAGGAGAAGTATGGGAAATGTAAATTGTGCGGAGCATGGTGGAGACTTCCAACCGACTGTCTACACGCGAAAGGCTGAGGAGAACGGTATCTCCTTAGGATTAGCAGCATTTCCTTCCCTGGCCTTTCCTCACAGTCCAAGTACGCGAAGACCTAGTAGTCGTAGTAGCGCCAATGAAATCCGAGGGAATCTGACATGTGTTATGGTTTGTTACTATTAAAATGCCTTGCATAATATCCAGCTTAGTCTGTTTACGTACGTGAAATCCTGCAGGGAAGATAATACATATGGAGATGATGCTCCATAGAAAATACATGGGAGGGCAACTATATGCATTTAACCTTCATACAGAATTCTCTGTATGGGAATTACGTACTAAACTGCTAAACTGCGGCAGTAAGGAAATACTTCTACAGGGCGTTTGATACATTAAAAGTGTGTTCTGATCAGGGAAATCGATCCTCCCTGCCTGCCTTACACACTATGACTACACTTATAGAGCATTTACATTGCATATATGTAGATCCTGACTACAGGCACAGATATCTCTTCCAAGTCTCCAGAATAATTTTAGCCCAGTTTTTCTCCCATCTCCCGCGCTATCAATTATCCTCCAAGCCGTTTTGAGGAAACTGGAGTAAAAGGGCCTGTGGAAAAATTCAGCATGTGCGTACGTTTCCTGGAGTAGAGTAGTGGTAGAGTGGCCGCTCCTCTTGTTATTATTACTATAAAAATCTTATACGAGCTCCCGCTCCCCGCAGGCCGAAGCCTTTCCAATTGCTCACACTCTATCGCTCTAACATTTCTATTCAGACCGATGCACTTGGCTAACAGCAGCAGCAGAAGCAGTAGATTCTTCAAGGCATAGTGGACAGGAATGCGTATAGAATCCTGTAATTATGGCAGCAGGTACTTTTAGTATGTATCTGTAGTACATAGGCTAATCATGTATAAAAATTGAATATCAAAATAATAACATTTTTAAATTCTGACTGTATAAGTAGCATTTGCTGCGTTTGGTCGGGGCTGACCGTGTAGAGTTTGTACAAGAAATTGAAATTCGTTTCTCGCGAGAATACTAATTATGGCAGATTATGCATACTCTATTATCAAGGATACACTATAAAGGCTTGAGATATCAACTTGTAAACATACAAATAAAAATGCATACAGAAGGTATGAGGTATACCTAAGGTGCATACAGTACATATGAAGTATACAGAAGGTACATACTGTACATATGAAGTATAGATAAGGTACATACAGTACATATAAAGTATACAGAAGGTACATACAGTACATATGAAGTATACGTAAGGTACATAAGGTACATATAAAGTATACGCAAGGTATACATACATACCTCCAATGAGTATATAGGCACAAATGAATTACCGAAGTGTTTTTTTTCACGTACGGCGCATAATATACATACAATGTAAATAAGGGAGATGAGGTTTGGAAGTAGTGAATATGTATGAATATAAGGGCTGAATAAAGGGGTAATTGTGGTTGGAATGTGGAAGATGGTAGCAATTATACAATCTGTTCTTTCAGCAGCAGCAACTGCTATCCCAATCCCCGTCGATGATGCTCTTGAGCAATCATAAAGGTTTGGCTTATCTGGACTCCAGGGTTTTTTTTCTCCCTTATATGCTTTTAAATTTGAACACACACACACGTTTGAGCTCTCCATGTGTGAGGATTATGACTTGACTCTCGTGCCTGCTGCCTGCCTGCCTTAGTGCCTTTTGCAGAGAGAAAAAACAACGGTGGAGTTGAGCAGGAGCCCGAAATGTAATCACTGAGATGAGGAGATAATAATGAGGAGCTCCTACTAACAACTAAACGAATCCAATGAGATGGTCAGTGGTCATTGCCTCAAGTTGTTGTTTTCTGGCACTCCAGCCCCGCAATTGTTGTCGTGTTGTTATTACCTGGAATTCCTCTCATCTCTCCATCAACAGGCCTTGCTCTCTGTCTCCGCTACTTCCCCAAAAGACAGGATTCTAAATAATAATTCCTGCTATCAACGTCTAAACCCTTATGATTATTATCATTACAACAAGTCTCACTATCAGCAACTCAAATGCCTGCAGATTGCCAGAGACGTTGTAGACGAGGTAGGAGAACAAGTGAAGATGAGCATGTGTAGATGTTCAAGATTTTAAAAGTATCATCCTTCAACGGAGCTTCTCTATAGAAAAACATCTTTTCTAGTTGTCTATATCAAATTTTATAACTTTCCTACATGAAATTCTACATCTTTTCTTCATAGGATTCTATATCTTTTTATATGCTCAATAGCTCTTTATATGAAAATGAAGCTGTATAGAAACCTATGTACGTATCTTTTCTATATGAAATTGCATGGAGTGTCGGTGTTTGTAGTTCCGTATAAATTGGCGTTGAATAAAATAAATACAAGGAGAAAAGAGGACTAACAAGGGAAGTATACAGATAGTTGTTGTGTATCTACTCACTCACAGTCAGATGCAAGTCGGAGTTTGGTCCACACAGTTATTATTACTTTGGAGGTGGGAAGGCAGGTGTGAGGCCAAAATCTCATTGAAGATTAATATTTTTTCCACTTGCGAAAATACAAGTTAGGAAATGATGATAGTCCGGCTGTGGTGAAGCTTAGGCTGACTGACTACTACCTGCTGCTCTCAAGCTGTTCCACACACGCGATGCATCCGCAAAAGTTGTTGAGGACCTCGGAGAGCAGGATCATCACTTTGGGTTCCTTCGTCAGTGCCAGAGGAACTGCTCTTTATTTGCCTTACTAATATTCCACATGCTCCTCTCTGTCTCTCAATGTCTACATGATTAGGCAGATGCTTTTTCAAATGAATATTACTTCTTCTTCTTCATCTCCTGCGTCTGTCGTCTTCATCTTCTTCTACATTTTCTTCTCCGCCTTCTACATCATCTTCCTCATCTCTTGCTTCTTCCTCATCTCTTGCTTCTTCAGTGTCTTCTGCATCTTCCTTATCACTTGCATTTTCTTCGTCATATCTTTCATGTTCTTCATCATATCTTGCATTTTCTTCATCATATCTTGCATTTTCTTCATCATCTCTTGCAGTGTCTTCATCTTCTGCTTCTTCTTCATGTCTTGGACACTTCGCATCTCTTGCATCTTCTTCCTCCTCATCTTCCACACTATTTCCAGTCCTCCTTCCCCTTGGACAAACTTCATTCGCAGGGCTGAAATGTGGATTGTGGCGTTTGCACATGCATGCTAATGTTTGCAGAAACTACATGTTGTCCGTGTGTAAGTATTTACATCACACGTAATGTATACGGAAAACTGTTGTACTAACACACTATATGCTGTATTGTATATAAATACAGTCGAGATCAAGTTTTGGAAGAACACATTGCAAATGTTCTAATGTGTCTTGATGGGACGACTGTGTTGTGCGCCGGGGATGATCCACATTTGCATACCAGCGAGGGAATGAAAAAGTTACCGACACTTGATAATACTAGTTTCATTTTAATTTACAAGATTGGCATCTGGATAGTCATAATCGAGGCTTTAAATATTACCACATACATTATCTCTGGGGCTGAAAAGGAGGATACCTTGCAATAATCCTTTAATTTCCCCTTTAGCTTGATGTCTAATGGGCTCACCTAGCCGAGATACTTGTCGATATCGACAACAAATCATGGATCGGTTGCTGTATATCTTTATAATCTAGTTCTGCTTAGTGTAATAATACAAAATATTCTGTACCATAATACGAAACCCAGCGTAACAATACAGGATCCAATGTAATAATACAAGATCCAATGCAATAATACAAGATCCAATGCAATAGCACAAGATCCAATGCAATAATACAAGATCTAATGTAATAATGCAAAATCCAGTGTAATGATACAAGATCCCATGTGTAACAATACAACTTATTGTTATAAGCAAGTCTTTTAATGGTAGCTATAGGGGAGCAAAAGACATTTTGACTAATCAGGAATCTAATGGGTGATGTGTAGCTTGGGGACATCGGCGTCCACTCCTCTGAATATATGCACTACATATTTTATCCTTGTGGTAATCCCTTTTTACTTTCGCTTTATTTAATTATATAATAAGTACTTATAACATCTCTCTTGTTACGCTTTACATAAGTAAATACTACGAAGCTTTGTGAATAATTAAATGCTGACATTGTACAGGTAACATTGTAGATCCTATACGTAATTAAATGCTAACATGGTTAAATGATGCGATGTCTTATACAACCGCCAATAACACTATTATGGCTATGTATGAACCATAGACATATAACTTGTGGCAAGAAGGGATTAACTCTCCGGACAAAAAATCCACTTGCCCCAACTGACCACATGGCATATAACTCTTGCCTTAATGACCTTAAAAGCATCTTTTCCCCCTTCCTTTCTTTCTCCTCACCTTATCAATTCCACCACAAATTGCAAACTTAATATCGCTCTGAGCATTTGCGTATTATCGCGCGTACACAAGTATTTTGCATCGCTTACACAGTATTTTTGTTATTTACTAGTAGTGGCATAAGGTCTCCAGAGGATTTTTCGCATCTGTCAACTTGTTTTTGCATATGAGAGAGATAAGTGTACACCTCAGAAAATGTTTTTACAGCAGCAGCAGCATTCCCATCTCGTTAGCTCTGTGCCCATTAGGAGATTAGAAACCATATCCTTTGTGCTGTTTTGCATGTTTTCAAGCTAATTTCCTCTCCATAATCCCATTACAATAAGAATAAACAGCTTGTTCCTGTGAACACTTCAATATTTTAAAGCTTTTATACTAATAAAATGAGTCACGCTTCAATTTTTTACACTTTTTACAGCCCTGCATATGCTGTAGCTTGAACGAGTTATATAGAATTACCAATATACATTACACCTATAGTTTCTGACGGAGGAGTTGTGAGTCATATGTGAATGATTGCAACCAATATGTGAAATGAGAGATGAGACTTTTTGCGTAAAAACTTTTTTCGAGTTTTTGTTCAAGTTAAAAGTTTATAAGCTGTGTGTGAGTAATTTAAAAAAGCGAGTTCTATGACAACGTTAAAATACTTATACAAAAACGATCAAATACTCAAAGGTTAAGAGCTGCTGAGTCTGTTCAGGCCTGCTGCTCATTCCAGGCATCATGACCAGGCAAGGCAAGGGAGGCAGGCAGGCAGGCAGGCTGATGATGATGAGGATGATGAGAATGAGTTGGTGAAAAAAGTTGACCGTGGAGAACCTGGGAAGCATTCAGAGATGCATGGCTAAAGCTCTGACTTCAAGCTCGTGGTTTATGCATCGTTATAAATTTTCCGAGTTATTATACAGCAGTCCGCGCAACCAAAAACTACACACAACTTTTATTTTTTTTGCTCTTGTTGCTCTTCCACGGATTTAGAATTGTTCTAGTGAAATCATACGGGTTGGGTTACAATTTGACTTTTTTCCCTCTGTGAGAATCCTCAACTGTCCATATTACAATAACCGTATACAAGTTTTGTAGTGATTTAATTTCCCTTTTAAAAACCATCTCCGCCTTCTTTTAATTCTCAAATGAGCTCGAATTCGTAGCCTTATATCTTGTAATTTTACATATGTGCATCATTCCTGTAGTGAAGCTTATATACATATACACAATATTTATTATACGGATTTAATTCAGCAAAAACATAATATATACGTATATGCACACATAACGACTATAATTACATGCGTACCCAATAATTATACACGGAAGTACATATGTCATATGTGGAATCCGAGTGTGTGAAAACCACGGTCGGCTCATGAGTAACTCGCAACCTAACCTGTATCATTACTTTCGATAGGATCATCGAGAGAGAATATGAGAAACTCAGGAGGAAGGAAAGTGTGGAATAAAGCATAGGGAGAAGGATAGGAAGAGACAACGAGAGACTATAGACGGGGCCATTAAATTAAATAATAAATTGTATTGCTTGAGTTTACTCATCCTGAGTCAAGTTTATAGCCAGGAGTTGATACACATTTCACACTGTTTTTTAACTTCTCTTTCTTCTCCTCCTGCTCTCCACTTAAAAACTTCAAAGGGAGATAAAGTTTGGGTCGGAGGCCTGTGTGGATCGAGATAGTCGAAAGCCAAAGGTCCTGGCTTTGGAAGCAAGGGACATGAGTAATGGACGAGTGGGAATCTCCTCCTCAAGGGTGGCTGTAATTTGACACGATAGTGTGATTAACTTGCCTCTAATGAGAACATTGAGAATAGTCAGTATTGAGAAGTCTCTTGGGAGAATTTCCTTCCAACTTACTCAACTGTGAAGCTCTAAGTCTCTCACAAAGTCACAAGACAACGGTCTAAGGAACAGCTTCTTATGCATTATCTCCACAGTGTATCTCCTCCTCAGTATAGGGATTCCGCTCTGTAACAATGCTTTCTACCTTGTAGCTCATGCTTATAGACACCTTTAGTATACCTATTCATACCTATGACTATAGTATTCTTATACTACCTATACCTACAGTATACCTATCTATAGTATACTTATACTATACCTATACCTACAGTATACATATCTATAGTATAGTTATACCTACAGTGTAAATATACCTTCAGTGTTACCATACTATAGTATAAGCTATAGTTAGTATAAGTCTATTCATCCAAATGAGTATTCAGCATATTTACATTTGAACATGACATGCACTTAACCGCATATGCATTTTGCGTTATTTGAATTTAACACCACAAGCCTGCATCCTATGCATCCATACATATACTATATAATTAAATACTATATGTACATATACATAGGTATCTCCTATAGAAATATCTAGTAGAGCATAGGGAATGTGCAGCCGAACTGGATTTGGCCGATGTATAAACACCTCGCCACCAACAATGGTACTGCTGGAATAGCTAATGCACGAGGTACTTGTACATATTATTACTGGAGTGTTTAGGTGCCTACAAGATAAACATATAATAGCGCAAAAGATAACAACGTTGAGGGAATAGAAGGGAAGTGAATCAAGAGTGGTTGAGAAGAGGTTTGAGAGAAGTGTATTACAGGAGTTTCTGGAGCAACTTGGATCCCGAGTGAAGACAAGGAGGCGAACAAGCCTTGTTTAGATCAAGGGATACTACTGCATTTTGTGAGCCTTACATCTACACAAACACACACATCAACATTCGCCTTTATTGCCAGCCAACACAACTTCATTTCCTATGGCAACTCCATTCCCACTCCTTTGAATTACGCCAATGCATGTAAGAACGACGTTTAAGAAACCTTAACGGACTTGTTCAAGTGGGGCTTTTCAACGAGAGTCAAACAATTCTGAAGAAGCGTTGCATGCAAAGCACAGTGTTTTAGGAGCATTGCATGAGAAACATGGAGAGACTGTATCTGAAGTTAGTATGTAGCTTGTAATAGTCTGGTGAGCGTTACACATAGCGGAGACAATGCCGGGGCGGGAGTTGTCGTAAAGAGTTGGAGAAGATAACATGAGTTGAAGTGAAGTGAGCGATGAAAGAAAGAGAGAATAAGGGGATTTTGAAAGGAAGAAAATGCATTTGAGGTCCATTGCCATGGTTTCATATGTGCAGAAGAAGATGCTTTATTCTTGGTGGAAACATCTTGGAACACACTGACCCTCGACCCCCACTGTACTTGTAAAAATATACAAAACTTGTTGCTAATACACACTTGGCTTTTAACACATTTCTCATTTCACTCTCAACTCTCAAGCCCCTCCAAACGTCTTATGAGCTATAAGCTCTTATGTAGACAAACAAGATATAGTATAGAACAATATATATATTCCTTATATGAGTATTCCAGTGCAGTATAATTCCGCACTTACATAATCCTCTGGATGTGCATCCCGCACTTGTTAAACAAAGTATCCAATGCACGTAGAACATATCAAGTTTAAGTATGAACGGTCCGTATAATCCATCTATAAAGTGCACATGTGTGCGGGACAAGAAAGCTTAAAAGGAAGCTGTTATGTACATCAGCATGCATGGGTAAAACGGTTTTACCTATATAAACCAAAATGAAGTGCACAAATATACGCATACTGAACTCATGTAGACGCCTGCATAGCATTAAACACCATGTAAGTCTCCATTGTTCCAGTTTTTCACATGTGAGATTTCCATCCAACCCCCATGGATTAGTACGAGTTTTTTTGTATTTTGATTTGCAGACTTTATCTCACTACGACGACGAACATGTTGTGTGAGCAGTTTCCGTTTTTTGCCCTTGTTTTGAAAACGCAGACAGCAAAAAAATCTGGATTGACTTCATGTATATATATAGTCAATATAGTTTATATAGTATGCTGTATAGTATTGTTCTATACCCATTTCATACTTAAAATGTTAACTGAGTAGATAAAAAGTGCGTAAAAACTGTACTCTTGACATTCCCAATATCTCAGGGCTGTTATGTGCGGAGGAGTCGGTAGCAAGGAAAATAATTAGGAGATATGTATTCAATCACAATAAAAATAATAAAAATATGACCGGATCCTCTTGTCACACCTTTCCTGTTTGTGTCCAAGGGTTGCACCGCGTGGCGTAATCCCAAAAGTTTTGCTTCTACATTGCAGTTCTTGTTGTTTGGAGCTTGGCAGCCGCAGTGACGCTGCACTCCGCGATGCTTTGCAATCCAAGAGTTTCTTTGCCGTCCTAGAGTTGCTTCGAAGCTTCGAAATACAAGAGTTTCTTCGGAATACAAGAGTATCTTGGCAATCCAAGAATTACTGTGCAACCCCTGAGTTGCTATTTGTTATGGGTAATAAGTTTTGCCATAGGGATATTGCTTAGGTTGACGTTCCTATAATAATGCGGCTGTAGTTATTTTGCAGTAAGAGTGCTTGGGTTGCTAAAATAATGCTGCTGTGTAGTAACCACGCGTGCAGTCGTCCCACGTTAGTTGCAATAGTATAATAGTATCGTTGCAATCCTCACGGTGAGGTTGACGTTGTAACCTTTGCGTAGTAAATCTAAAAAGTAAAACGGAAATCTCATCCTGGGCTTTCACATGTGAGGAGAGGAAGCAGCTCCACGAAGGAAAGAGGCGCTTGGTACTTGGCGGTTGGGAAGCATTTGAGGATGAGACACGAGAGTGGAATTGGTATTCTTGATCACAATGCAGTAATCCCTCCTCGTCGGTTGTTCCCTTCATCTCAGAGCCACTTCTCATTTGGCTGATCGTAATTCATAATTCATAGTTTTGTTGCATGTGGAATGAAGAAGAAGTGGAGGACTCTGCGAATAGTATTATTATTGGAGGGAGAGAGAGAGAGAGAAGGAGCGGAAGATGGATGTGAATATAAAGTGCTGTGGCTCTGCCAGGAACACTGTGTCTTTTCGTCCCGCTTCACTCCATTGATTTATGTGTGTATTTAATGTTTTTATTCAGTTGTTCTCTCTACGAGCAGTCGTCGTCCAAGTCGTCAGACCTATTATTTCTATTCTCTCTGTATCTTCCTGTGTAATTCTCTGTATCTTGTTCAGTATTCCTGTATCTCGTTCTGTACCTTCTCAAACTTAAGTAACTTGTAGTATTTTTGTATATTCCCTCCGTGTAATTGCATGTTTTCCTATATAATAAAATGGTTGTTTACATATGTTATTGCATGTATTTTGCCATATAATCTCATATATTCTCCCTTATTAACCCAACATAGTTATCCCGAGCACTATATAGTTAACGTGTGGAAAGGACGTTATAAGAATTCGTGATGAGCTCACCTTATACATCTGTCCGTACTTAGGACCCGTCAGTGGTTTTGCTTCTTCCAGCGGGACAAAACCACATTGGGAAATAAACACTTGCAGGAGTCACAATTCCGCCAAAATGTCGACATGACTTGTATCCATAGTCTAGTTCCATAGACTTGTATATGGATTTCACAATCTTCTTAAATAGGAGAAAATAACAAGGGTTGGAGCAAACCTTGCACTTCCACAGCAAACTTCTGTGGAGATTTCACATAAACTACTATAGTCACAGGTATAGTTGCACAACATTTCTGACTCGCGAACTCTTGAGTAGGTTCTGTGACTCCGTGAACTTGTTCCAGCGAAGGGAAACTATATATTTCTACTATAGGAATCATTCCTAACTATAGGAAACATTTCTACTAGAGGAATCATTCTCTACTAGAAAAATCATTCCCAACTATAGGAATCATTTCAAGTATACTGTATAAGGAATAAATACATCTGAGAGAAATGAAGGATCTAGGAGGAATTAAATGATACTTATATATACCTAAGTCCATGGCTATACGAGGTGTTAAAACTGTGGCGGAAAGTAACCTAATGGTCGCTGTCCTATGCATACTGGCTTGGCTCCTTTAGCATCTCCGAGGACTACGAGATCCTGGCAGAAGATAAGCCTTCATTACAACTCCAACTTCCATTTGGATTTTTCCAACTCCGATTGAACAACTTGTAGGTCCACTTTACAGTAATTAATTAAAGCATCTTGGCAACTTTTGCTAATTTTTAGAGTGTAATTGCTAGATTGCGATGTCTGAGCCCGCAATCTTTTGTAACTCTACTACTACTAGTTACTAGTTATTCCATGCGGTGTAATTGCTGTGTTTATTTATTAAATGTAAAAATGCATGTAGATGTAACAATTATAAAAAATACAGTGGAAGATCAACTTCAGGGATGCAGATGCAGGGCGATTCAACGTTGAGAGCAATGCAATCTCTCTAACAGCAATTCATTTTTCAGAGCAATTCATACTTCAGACGATCTTCATATTTCAGGGCATTACATATATTTCTTCGTTAGTGTGAGAAGGGGAATAAACTGACGGAGTATTGTTAAGGATGATATGACTGCTGCAATAATTCCTGGCAATGGAGTGCTGAGTGGAGTAAAAAAGCTCACTCACAGTGCGAGGATCCAAAGGAAAGAGAAATTTAAAGTAACCGAATCTAGTTGGCCATGAAGAAGTGCTCCTGCATTCTCTATTAACTTCTTCTTGTCTGGTGTATTCTTCTGACAGAGCCTTCTCCTTATGTGCGTATACTCTATTACTGTAGTGTACATACTGAAATCCTTGTATGTACTTCCATGTCAGTTTGCCATACGCGCCTGCTGCTGACTCCAAATGTATTCATGTTTAGTGCGGTCGTACGCGTTTTGCTGCTTCATATAACATTAGCTTCATATAACATTATGCCGTTTCATATAACATTATGCTGCTTCATGTTCAGATACCTACGTTTACATTATATGGATGTGCACTATAGGTTGCTTCAGAAAATGCATATGGCAGGGCAGGGTCTTTCACACAGAGCAAATGGCGTGTAGTGTTTAGGGCTTGTTAGTATGGATTTTGTTATATGGTGAAACTCATTTGTGCCTGAACTTGGTTTGTTGTTGATGCGCTACTGGAGAACTGGACCGTCAGTTTTTTTCACACGTTATGCAGTATTTCTTTATATATACACACACACACTGTGTTTCTTCTTGGCAAGAAACTATGAGTAAGCAACTTACTACTACAGATTTCTAGCTGCTGGAGCAAACTGTACAGTGAACAGCGGCTATAGAGAAAAAAATTGAGAACAGATGGTGAGTAGAGTTTTTAGTCTTGCAACGTTTGCATCCATCCATATGGTCTGTGCTTTGCATGTAAAGGACTTGACTCCGCTCTCTCTCTCTCTCTCTCTCCTGCAAGTGCTACTGTTCCTCTTCATAGGAGTTCTCCAAAAACACAAAACTCCATTTACCCGCCATGTACACCATTTTCAGCCAACTCTGTACTCTATCTTTTGCTTAAGAGTAATGGAGTGCGGCAATGATTCACCTAATACAGATATTAGATGTATGTTCCAAGTATTTAAGTATGTACGTCAAGTATTTAAGTAAGTACATCAAGTATTTAAGTATGTACGTCAAGCTTTTAAGTATGTACGACAAGTATTTAAGTATGTACAAGTATTTAAGTATGTACGACAAGTATTTAAGTATGTACGACAAGTATTTAAGTATGTACGACAAGTATTTAAGTAAGTACGTCAAGGAATAAAGTATGTACGTCAAAAAATAAGTATGTACGTACTTCGAGGATAAACTATACGCACGTTGAAAAAAATATGTAGATCGGAAGCTAAATATAAACATTTGGAACTATGGAAATCTGAACATTAAGAAAAAAACATATATGCACATCCATGAAAAACAAATGTGCACTACATCAAATTCTACATCAAACATTAAATATGTAGTTGACAGGAGGAGAAATATCGTAGTCAGCTCAGCGCAGCGTCATTTTTAAAAGTTAGAGTCGTCAGTGCCGCGCTCCTCATCCGAAATGATGCACCTTATTGTGATGCATTCGCACCAAATGACTGTCCCCGCTCCACCGACGTGCAGTTCCTGAAGAGAAAGTCAAATGACATGGTGAGGGAACTCCAGAGAGTCGCTCCAGCTGACAAGATCACATCACATCAGAGAGTCTTCGCACACAGGGTGGTAGTGGTGGTGGTGATGGTGTAGGAGAGTCAGGAAAGTGTGAGTGAGGAAAGGAGATTTCCAATTCCGAACGCCAACCAAACTGGTTCTTTTCAATTAAATCCAAATAAGACATGCAAGACAGTGAATTTACATGGGGAATTATAGATTTTCCGGGGAGCATGCAAAGGAACTCAGCAGTTGTTATTAGTCCGCACGGAATTACGTTTGAAGATGCTTCCATTAAGTGAATCTTCCATAATAATTACACTTACCAGCCTCCTTCATCCAAGGTTTTGGTTTTGAAGTCAACCTTGTTAGTAGGAGATTGCCATGGCAACGGTAATCATGGAGTAATTGGAATGCGATTTCTTTCAAACAGTCCTAATTATTATTATTGATATCCATGGGTGGAAGTTCCCGTGCGGTTGATGATAAAGTCTATACCTCCATCACTTCTCCACAAGCATGAATCCACAATTTTCACATTCACTTTGTAATTTTTTTTTACTCCGTAACCCAGAATTCTATCGTACTTGCCTTTATAATTCTGTCGTTACGACTCTTGCGTAAACTTTCATTGTACTCCATACAGTTGCACATTTGCTATGCAGCTACATACATAATTCATGTGGTAAACCTTGTTGTTGTATAAATGTGGGCCAGCGACTGAACCTGCAGTATGAAGGCTGAGGGTTATACAGATAGACGAAGAGCAAGAGGAGCAGTAGTGTTATAAAAGGAGGATTGTGAAGAAGAAGAAGAAGCGTGAGTGAGAAGAAAATAATATTGAAGTTGAGTAATTTATTTTTTTTAGCTCCAGATCTCTTTTACATATGAGGATGTAGAAAAAGCCTTTAGTTCTGACAGAGTAGTAGTGAGAGTGCTTGGGATACAGAGAGCGAGAGGGTGAGTAAGGAGAAGTTGGGATAGTTTTTGGCTGATTTTGATGTAAAGCATCAAGATAATCATGATCCAGTCGAGCTCCCCGGTATTGTGTAGAGCAGCTCAACTGCGAAGGTGGTGGTGGAAGCTTTGTGCAGGCACTTGATGCCTTTTTCCTCCCGTTTCTTTCAACTCCTTCTTGTTCTTCTCTCTCTCTCTCTCTCTCTTTCTCTCTCCCTCCCGCGCGCTTTGGTCTAATCATATCTCGCTCTCCCTTTGCCCTCCAACTCCAAATGATATAGAAATGCAAGAAGTATGAGTCTGCAACTCTATCCCTGCACGCTGAACGCACGCAACTTGAGAAACTCTTGAGATTTCTTTGACTTTGTGTATTTACTGGAGTAGTGGAGTGGGATGCTGTTACATATCCAAGTACTACTGCAGTAGTCCTCAAATGTGCACAAAATGTGAACAAGCCCGGCTCACCATTCCTTGTGAAAAATCCTCCTGCATATTATTAGTGGGTATTGTAGGCATTATAGAGGATGATTATGTATAGGGGACGGGAGTCAATTCCGTTCAATGGAATAAAGGTGCTGGGAGATGAGATGTACTGCCAAAGCCAAGTGCACGTTGCTTGTTCCAAGTGTAATGTTCCATTGTGTGCTGAAGCTATGGGTCTGCAGGTAGAAGATTTAGGACGAGTGTCGGAAACCGGTCTTGGAGAAGGCTTCTTCCTTCCCTCCTGCTTCTCTCTCACCCGTTCTCCTAATGCGATCTCTCTCTCTTCTTATTCTTCCTCTTATTCCTCTGCCTCGTCTTCTAGTACTACTTCTTCTTCTTCGTCTTCCACTACTTCTTCGTCTTCTTCCCTTGTCTCCTCATCTCCTGCTCTGGATCAACCTTAATGTAAATATATTGCGGGGTCTTTCTTCAACGCACCTATATCTGTTGTATGTAGCGGTAGCTAGTGCAGGGTCGATAATGTATGTGTGTCACACATTCCAAGATGCATGAGAGTATGCTAAAGTCATGTATAGATACATAAGAGTATACTCAAGTCATGTATAGGTACATAAGAGTATACTCAAGTCATGTATAGATACATAAGAGTACACTCAAGTCATGTATAGATACATAAGGGTATACTAAAGTCATGTATATAGGTACATAAGAGTATCCTAAAGCCATATCTATATGAACAAGCTCCGTTTAATACTTCCCAAAAATTGAGATACATATTATGGATGTATTCATAACGCAGCTCCTGGCTACATCGAGCAAATCCTTTATACCATCGATAGGTGTACATTTCCAGAGTTTGAAAGGACGGGTGTGGTGTCCGCATTCACGTTGACTTCCCATTCCCAGTATGTGATATGTAAGGTGAGCGGTAAGGGTCGTGGAAGGATAATGTAGCGCCGTACCTGTCCGTTTGATTCTCCATGAGGAAATCCTTATAAGAAGCTGAGGACACGTAAGATAGGCTTGTGTGTGTGGTGTGGAATGCTGGCATGGGACACTTGATGCTCATGTACGGCATAACCCGTATAATCACTTACAATGTACCAACACGTGTAATAAAACTACACACAAGTATAGGAGATATGCTATTAGAGGAGTAGCCATACGCCTATATTACATTACACTTGCATTGTGTGTAAAAATTGTGTAGTTGGTTCGGAGTGAACATGTATTATAGAATCTTGTACACGTATTATGAATCTGTATTATAGTATAGATATCTATATTACAGATCCGAGCTTACGAGAGCTATGAGAAGGTAGGCAAGCCTATGAGAAATGCATGAAGAATGTATATATGTATACACAATGCATAAATAATGGTTGAGACAAGGAATGCAGTTATGTTTATGTCACTTGCATCTTAAATTTTCGAGTCCCTGGAGAGTCGGAGAGAAGCGTAGGATGGCTGGTCTTCCTTTTCCTTATAAATACACAATTTGAAGCTTGTCGTTAATCGGACGGCGGACGAGTAAGGATGAGGATCTTTACACGTTATGCTGTAACTATACCTACTACAACTGTGAGGGCATCAGAACCAGAGTTGTGTTGTGCAATAGGAAATTCATAATGCTACAGGCATATGGGTATTTAGTATATGTACTACCAAATGGGAAGAGCGTGTGTGTGTTTTCGTGTCCAACCCAATGCTGAGGGTCTGAGGATGATATTGAGTATGTACTACCAACTGTTATTTCTTATAAATTATGTATTTGATATGATTTCATTGAATGCGCTGTATCGGGATGAATTTCCACGTAGGTAGAGAGATGAGGAACATGAGGATGTTCCACATATCATCTGATATCTCGGAATACCAGAGGAGCTATGTACTTGTATAGGATTCCCGCATGGACCAGCGCTTATTATTATGTCTTCTTTGATTGCACATCTTTGCCCAAACTGGAGCATATGTTTGCATATGTTCGTGGGGCTTATGTAGGAGTTCATTGTCCGAGAGTGGAGCGGACTGGCTTGGCACGTACTGGAATTGGTATTCATTGTGCATGTGAGATGTGCCCGAGTAATGAAGAGATGGGATGAATGGAGCCAGTGCTCTACGTGTCTTATGTGATGAGCAATGAGTGGAGACGGAATAATAAGACTTGTGTGTGTGTAGAGCATGGAGAAGCGAGGAGTGACGGGCGGTCCGTCGGTCGGTCATGTTGTCAGATATGCGAGTGGAATGAGATTGTGAGCGTAAACACTCATTTATTTTTAATGCAAATTGTAAGTAATGTAGACCAGTTGAGGTAAATGAATAGCGAAGAGCCGAACCATCATCGTCCTGTTATCAACATAAATTTCTTTGAACTCACGAGTTCTCTGCTCTCTTTTCGCCTGCCTTCCTCACACAAACCAGCCGTCCTCCCCATGTTAACTACATCAACAACAGCTTCGCCAGAATCTAATCCTGCACTAGAGCTGTCCTCCTCCCTAAAAAGACCAAATTCCACTTTTTCAATGAATTCTCTCATCTCTCTCGTAGTAGGCCCAACGTTATACACTTTACACAGATTTTATACATTTTCACCATTTCATAGATACATGCACATCTACCATTTCATACATGTACATCACCATTTCATATGTACATCCACCATTTCACAGTTTCATATGAGCATCCCCCATGTATTACAAGTACATTCCCGATTTAATACATTACAGCACTCACGCAAGGAGAAGTGAAGGAAATGCAGAATCAAAAGTACATATAAGCAGAGTACACAATGTAATTACGGGGAGATGCGTATGGAGATGGAGAGTAACATGTTAAGGTGTAGACTTTCCACAGCAGTCTACACTGTTTCTGGTGAGCAGCAGCGTGTTTAAATTACGCCCTCACATTCCTCTTGTGTAAATTCATTTAAAAACTACTCTCTAAATTAAGTTGTGACCATATGTACGTAACTACTTCATGATTCGCAGCTTCTTATTGTTATCAACAATTATGCATTTTTTACATCCATAACAACTTAATACATCACCATATCCCTTATATATCAAGTACATACATATCTACATATAATCTGCAACATGGACGTGTGTGATAACGACTTTTATATTTACACTTTTTTTTCGCGAAAATAATGCCCGTGATAATTTAAAGCACACATCCATTTTGAAAACGCAATTATTATCTGTAAATCTGCAACATTATAAAAAAAAATATATATTCTTACAAGTTTAATAAAGGGTGTGAAGTTTAAATCCCGGGTTTTTTGATCTCACAAAACATTCAGTCCCGTTTATAGCCCCAAACAATGTAACACAATTTGGGTACACAATATTCTCGTCCATGTGATACAAACAGTTTAGAAGATTTTGACGCCGTGAGCGTCGATTACTGCCACTGCAGAAGAATATAGGAAAATCAATAGACCTGCAAAAAGGTATAGGTTGACAAAAGTTTTTCTTTATTCCAGCAGTGGCTGAACGGGGTTAAATTCTTGAGAAATCAAGGATCACGGAATGTAAAATCCACAAATGAATATAAAATCCACCTTTTTTACTAATTTTGTTAGAATATTTAATTAAATTTTTTAAACTTAATTTTTTAAATTGACTTGTATATTTACTTGTCATGCACGTAGCAGATCTTGTATTTAATGGAGTTAATACATGAGGTAAATAAATTTAAAATGTAAAGCCGCACACTTGAAATCAGTAAAGCCTTAGAGAGAGAGAGAGAGAGAGAGGCGCGAGAAGTTCATGAACATCTCTCCCATTAGCATAATCTGACATATGTATTTTAGATTTGGATTAAGGAGCCGCTACTCTTATGCACAGCCCTCATCTTCACAGTCTTGTTGTTTATATGTGAGAGTCCAAGTAGGAGGATGTGTGTTTTTGTGCGTAACAAGGGAAAGCCTTGCCTGCCTAGCTACTGTAAACATGCCGCCACTACTACACTTCATCTCCCTTCCTCTTCCACTTTGACAATCTTCCTTTATCTCCTCATTTTTACCTGTAATTTCCATCCTGCTTACTTTAGCTTGTCCCATACAATCCTTTACTTTACTTTACTTCACTGCACAGATATCTGTATAGCTTGAGTAGCTGGTTGTTGACTTTTCTCTTATCACCTCATTACTTCTCACACACACTCATTACTTTTAACTCTCGCCGTCGCAGTGTGTAGTATAGTGATAGGTTTTTGGAACTCGGACGGGGAAAACTATTGGCAGGGAAGATTTCGTATGATTTAGAAGACGGGGCTGGCTGGTGGTGATCGACAAAAGTGTGAATGAATGTGTGTTGAGGGTGAATGGTTGTATGCTCTTGCCATACAAATTCATGCTCCTCGTCAAATGATTTCTTTTCGGCTGATTGTTTAATCTGCTCACCGTCGAGTTATCCGTACTAGAGCTGTAGAGCGAGTGTGACGAAGGGAGTGATCAATCCTCAAACGCTTTGGATGTGAGGAGCATTGAGAGCAGGGAGGAATCAGACTTGTCTGCCGTGTGTGTGAATTTAATCAACAATACATAATATACGCTTGGAGTTTATCCGGCGACAGTGGGAAAGGCGGAAAGAACCGGCTTCTTCATCCTCACATCTTACATCTTCTCTATTAGCAATTCTCTCTGTTACATGCAATTCTCTCTATTAGGTACGATTCTCTCTCTCTCTCTCTCTCTCTCTCTGTAAAATACAATTCTCCCCGTTAGATACAATTCTCGCTATTAGACACAATCCTGCTGTCTGCTAGATACACAAGATATTAGAATTCTCTCTATTAGATACACAAGGTATTAGGGAAGCGTACGTGTGTGTATTTGATTAAAATTTGCAACTTGGATTGACTCTTACAATTGATCGGAGGATAGCAAAAGCCTTTCATATATATTGGTTTTATCCGCACCTCCGCTCCTCTTCATGCTTTTTTTCATTTGATTTCTCGTTTTACTGCTCCTTCCACAGTTGTTCCCTCCAATCTGATTTTCCCTAATGTTAATTCCTCCTATTACTCCTGCTCATCCCAGTATAATTCCCGTATGTATGATAGAGTATGGTGACCCTATGTAGGTTCAGCTCACAATAGGATGAAGCATTGTTTTCTAGTATCTGTAGAGGAAGTCTGATCCTGCGTCGGCCGATTTACGTTGATTCGTTATGTTGATTTTGAAGTAAATCAGTGCAAGTTTTGTGAGTAATTGCCTGCCTTGCTGCTGTATAAGTGATTTAGAGAGATAGATGTGGAAATGCTCCTTCGTTAAAAAAAATGCACCCTTTCCAGTATATAGTGAAGCTATATAGTATACAACATGTCCAGTATATAGCATACCTATCTAGTGTAAAGCATCTCCGGAGTATACATATAGCATACATAGCTAGTATAAAGCATCTCCGGAGTATACATATAGCATACCTATCTAGTATAAAGCATCTCCGGAGTATACATATAGCATCTCCAGAGTATATAGTATCTCCAGAGTATATGACATATCTAGTATATAGTACATCTAGAAACATACTGTAGGTACATACATACCTTCCATGACAAAGGGTAAATAAAATTCAAGTGATTGAAGCAGAAGCTTACTTATGCTTAACACAGTTGATTTCATTGACTCACTCTCTCATTTCTCTCTCTCTTGCCTGTCTGTCCCCCATGAGCCATTTCCTGCGTAATTATCTTCTTCTCGCCCAACACAGCAGGAGTGTATTTATGTAATTACCTATGAGAGAGTTTCTGCTTGCACAAGAGAAGAAAAACCATGCTCACCTCTTACCATTCTTATCTTATATATAGGAGCTTTCTTACGTTATGTATACACCATGTATTTAAATATACAGCCATTTTTTATATCTACATATAATTAAATACTTTGTATATCTATACATTGGGAAGACGAGATTGTGCAGTTTAAGGAATCAAGAGGAGACTCAAACGGAGTTGTCCATATGTACACCCTTGTAGTTGGGTCTGAAATAATCTCTCTTTTAAACTTGCCATAGTGCATTACAGGCAGATGCTCCTTTATGAATTTACATGGCGTAATTCTATGTAATTCCTTCATCTTTCTCAGGCCCTCTACTGTTATTTTCAATTGGATCCTTGTATTACTGAGGATTTCCAGGCTTTGCTCCTTATAAAATAAACTCGCTCCTACAATCCTTTGTAAATTATCCTTTGAGACTGGCCCAGCTAAGTGAGAGAAATGAGTTTAGACGGGAAGGGTTTGCTGCAGTTATTTCCTCCATTACAATTTTATATGGACCTTGTTAGAACAATATGTATCCACGGCCTATGATATATTTCATACTCTTGCAATACTATAGTCAAGATAAGTGGATGAAGATACTTATATGTATAGTACACTAAGTATCTATACAAACAATGGTGCATTATTTATGTATGTTCTACATTGTAGTATTACACCTAATTTCCCTTATAGGGAGGTATAGACTACCCGGAATAATATCTATACATAATTCATACTTCAAGTAACTTAATTACGCGATCATCTCACTATCCCCAAATTAAATGAAAAATGTAAGTTAAGTACGGATTTGGTAAAAGTAACGGTAGCTTTATTATTTGATGTCGTCTGGTCTACCTGAAGTATCTTGTTCTTTTGGTTCTGGTGCTGCTACTTCACTTTTCAAAGGCACATTTTTCAGGGAACAGTTGTAAATAAAGCTTTACCTTCCATGTAAGTCTGTTGTTGAAGATACACAACAACTCTTATTGATGTCATTGCGGCTGCATTTAAATAATAACTGAGTTAAAATATAAAAATGATATAAAAACTTGGAAGTATAAAAATAATATGAAAAACTATAAATAAAAAAACTACAAAATAAAAAATTAATAAAATACAGTATGTACATATGTACAACAAGGGGTAAGGTGTTTCCTCGAAGAGCTTAAACGCGGACAGGTGTAGCAAGGTGGCAATGCTACAGGTACACGGGCTTCACATCTGACGGGCTTCATCCCGCACTTCCCATCTACTCAACTCACTTGATCCCTTCGTGTATTCCACACA
Source organism: Lipothrix lubbocki (assembly GCA_034696945.1). Classification (NCBI taxonomy): domain Eukaryota; kingdom Metazoa; phylum Arthropoda; class Collembola; order Symphypleona; family Sminthuridae; genus Lipothrix; species Lipothrix lubbocki. The sequence continues at coordinate 74,208 of JAQGAK010000445.1, forward strand.
GACCTTCCGTTCTACACGCGGATACATAGTAAGCATACTTGTATAAACGCAGATACATATCTATAGTATCTATATTTATAAACCTGTGAAACCTAGAGTTTCAAATGCATTTGGACTTGAACTGTCTAGAATTTAAATATGTATAATACATAACATACATACATAAACATATTATACATATATGTATCTACAGAATATAAGTATACATGACACATGATACAAGCGAAGCACATTTTAACGGAGATGCTACAGACAAATAAGGTTTTCGAACGTCCTAAGAATACCGGGGTAGATTTATGTAAATATTGCATGTGCCGTTGTGCATTGTATTTATGGAAATGCATAGGTTTATTAAAAGGTGGATATTAAAAAGGTAGTAGGATATTAAGAGAAAGAGAGAGAGAGAGTTGGAGAGGAAGGAGCGGGTGGGAAATAGACTCCACCTGAGGCTTCGCTCCTTCCAAAACATTGAGCGACTTGGTCTCTCCGGAGGAAAGGTCTTCTACTTCTTCTTTGTTTCTATGTAAATTGCTGGGAGCCTTCCCCGGTGTTCGGATTACTTCATACTTTATATTAGACACCCCATGCATATTCATGCTTTCGCGTCGTCGTCCGCTTCTTCTTCTTATTCTTCCTCCTCGCAGGGCAGGTACACTGTCCTTCTGCCGGTGGATCATGTCTTATGTCTCTCTTCCTCCTTTATTCCCAAAGTCTTCTCTCTCTCTCTCTCCTCTGTTTTTCTTCCCATCATCGCTGTTATTATCCAAAACCAAACAGATGAGACGTTATTGCGTAACTTAAATTCTACATGAATCCCATGTTGTGGGCATTTGTAAACGGCAATTATCAAGAGAGAGAGAGAGAGAGAAAGAAAGAAAGACACAGCAGCGTCTGGTTTCCAACAGCAATAATAACATACTGCACTATGCATGATGCCGTACTCTTTACATATGCAAAGACCGCGTTTTTGTGCTCTAAACTGTGGAGTATCAGTATAAATATAACTATATACTTAGTTAGTAGTATAGTAGTACAACTAATATAGTACTACCTATAATTTTTTACACAGCCTACTCTTAGGTTTTATAACGTGAGAATATCTTATTCTTGTTGTGTGAACGTTACTTCATTTCAATGCATTTGACTGTGAGTGAGTGCAGTGAAGCAAGTGCACAATCATAATGTTTATTCGTCCTGGCTTTTATATAATAATAATTATTAATGACAACTTTCCATCCCATATATCCTTCCATTCATAGTGAGCGCGGAGCATATAGGAGAGCTTTAATGAGTGCGCCATAGGAAAAGTTTAATGAAGACGTGAGATATTCGTGATCATATTTATGTTATATCCTCATAATATAAACACTTCTCTCTGCCTGCCCCTAAATGCATGCAACCATAACACACACATGGTTACAAGTATTTATTACAAATACATCACATTTACTGTTACAATAGCAGAACATGTTCACAGGTACTGACATATTTATAAGAATTGTAATTATACAAACCTAAGTATGTACTCACATTCTATAAGTATTGTACACTTATAGAATGTGAGTACAAGAGTGCAGACGTACAGGTGTTTACACTTGTAATAGTCTCATCATCCATGTATTTATGTCCGAGGCTGTCGGGCTGAACTGTGGGAGCCGAGACAGGAATATCTTCACGAGTGCGGAGGGGGCTGTTCAAGCAATACGACATCTCCATATCTTGGCTTTGTTTGTCTATTTATATATTTTGTATATTCTCCTATGAGATTTACCATGTTATTTATATAAGGAGACAATTACCTTCACACTTCTCCCCATGCCTTTGGACTTGAACTTCCCTTAAAACAAGAGACGAAACATGCACTTGGAGCTTGAGAGATACATAATCCCGTGAAAATGATAGGCCGCACACCTGAGACGGTCTTGCTCTTGTACGTTTTTGTACGGCAAGAAGCTTGTTATATCAAATGAAGCTTGTTGTATCGAAAGAAGCTTGTTGTACGGAAAGAAGCTTGTTGTATGGAAAGAAGCTTGTTGTTTGCATGGCAAAAGAAGAGTTAGCGTTGTTTGTATGGCTAGAAGAGTTAAGCGTTGTTTGTATGGCGAGAAGCAACGTTGTTGAATTTATTGGTGAGCATTATTTTAGACTAGGAAAAAGAAGGTTGAGGGAGGAAAAAACGGTCTGAGGTCGTAATAATAAAAGAAGAGCATTTGGTTATTTTATGTGTGATTCTGTCTTGAAGACAGTGCCTGGTTAGTTGTAAGTGGACGACCTGCATGACTGACTCCGCCATATGTATTTACTACTACGTGCTGCAGGTGTTTATTTAGAAAAGCCACTGCTCCGTGTGTGGAATCATACATAAAAGAGAGATATAAACTATAGTGTAAGTATTTGAACCTGATGAGTCGTACAGGGAAGATAATTTCCCAAAGACACCATAGAGCCATCAGAGCCCACAGTATATAAGACTAAGTTGTGGGGAAGACTCATATATACATGGGAGTACATGTGGAGAAGGTGCTACTTACGCGTCTCTTTGGGACAACAAGCAGACCGGATATCCCTTGAGTACTGAACCTGTTTTGATTTCCAGATTATGTCAATTTATAGTGTTTTGCCAACTCGCTTATGTATTTCCCATGTGAGTTCCCAACCCAAGTTCCCACGGGTATTTTGACCAGCCCATTAGACTACACGTACACTTCTCCCTCAACCAAAATACACACAACACACACACAATAACAACCCTGAGACTTCATTATATTTTATATTCTCCTCTTTCCCTTCTTTTTCCCTCAAAAGAAAACACACTTAAGATAGGGAGCACACATGTATGTGTGAGGGCTATCAAAAATCCGATTTCACTTGTTTTTATCTCGAATGGCGCTGTTGTCAAGGCGACCCGATCCTTCTTTTGTTGTCTTTTCAATTTATTTTTGGAAACTTGCCCTTTGCACGTACAGCCAAATCTATACTTATAGAGTCACATGTAAGTAAAAAACAATGTGGATTCACCCGTAATAGGAATTGTAATAGGAATTGTAACAGGAATTGTAGTAGTAATTTCACCTATCTGATCACATTGGAAACATACCCAGAGATTATTATTTGCCATAAGAACTCCTGCTAATCGGAGAAAATTCCTGGCCGAAAAACTCAGAAATAATTGATGAGAATCCTCATGAGATAGTCTTTATACATATGTATCTACATGTATCCACACATATACGGATTCGCAAAAGCAATCTCTAAACCCTCCTTGAGTATTTGTATATACATGGAAATGCATGTACAAAAATTGTATCCATGGCAGTAGATTATTTATTGCAAGTAGGCCAGGAGCAGATTACCACATATTAATGTTGTTGGGAGTTGGGAGAAAAAAGAGAGAAATGTTGATCCTAAAATCCTATTAAATTCTTTTTTGATTCCACTTTACAACAGGGGAGTCTTCCCTATGGCTGCAGCATGCAGGGATCCTAATGCAAGGAAAATAATGTGTCTGTTGTGTGCATAAACCCTTGCAATCACCAATTGATCGTGTTTTTGTTAACTGCCGGTGTAATATTTTATTATATAAGGGAAAGACGTCTACTGCATGCTACTACTCATATTTTTCTCTAGCGGGATTACACTCAATGACAAAGCTCCTTTCAGCTCATTTCCTTCTCCATTGATCCTCTCTTCCCAATCGAAAATCCATATTTCCCCTATAGGCCAATTTATTGCTCGCTGCAATAAAACTGTGGACTTAATATGTTTACATGTATAGCAAAAAAAACGTAATGCAGTATGTAGCAGCGTGGAGCGTAAATGCAGAATATATGCATTATGACATAGTATAAGGCTTGTAGGGTTATAAGTTCTACATACGCTTTTACATATGGCGAAGTGGTAAAAGACTTACAGGGGAACTGAAAGTGAAGCATGGAAGGTGATTACATCATCGTCCTTTGCTTCTTCTTGGCTAAACTAAATACTTATAGTAAAGCGGAGTGGAGCAGGAGTAAGATCGCAGAGGAATCAATGAGAGAAAGGAATAGGAAAGACATAACAACAAAAAGTAAAAAAAAAAAATGAGAAGAAAAAATAGTATAGAGGAGATTGTGTGCCAATAATTTTTACTTCCAATTCATCGCATTAGATAGTTAATCGTTAAGTGTACGAGTGGATGGAGAGGAAGCATTAGAGGATGGCGACTTTTCGATTTGGCAAAACACTTTTCCTTCAGGAGATCTATGACCAACCATGTCATCTCAGAACTGTATTGACATGTTTTTTTTCATACAAAAATGTAGTAAATGTATAGTTATATGGGAAAACATGCACTTACATGTGTCCATGGAGGAAGATAAACTCGACGAAGTTGTTACAAGTCTGGGCTGACAATGGAGTGGACGGATGATAGTTATTGACCGCATAGGGAATGAGATGGGGAGGCAAAGGAGGATTGTCAGTCCACTATTATTCCGTGAGTTAAGGTGGTGCGGTCACTTTTTCCCTGATAACTCTCCCGCCTACACACCTTCAGTATCTTCTTTACTTGCCTAGCTTAACTTCCACTATAACTTAACTTGTATATTTTCGCTTGCATAGCTTAACATGTATGGCTTTTTAACTTGAATAGCTTAACTTGTGTATCTTAAAGTGTATAGCTTAACTTGTGGAGCCTGTTGCTTAACTTGGGTATCTTTAAGTATGTAGCTCAACTTGGGTATCTTTAAATATGTAGCTTAACTTGTGTATCTTTAAGTATGTAGCTTAACTTGGGTATCTTTAAGTATGTAACTTAACTTGTGTATCTTAAAGTATGTATCTGGAAGTATATAGCTTAACTTGTGTATCTTAAAGTATGTATCTTAAAGTATGTATCTTAAAGTATGTATCTTAAAGTATGTATCTTAAAGTATGTATCTTAAAGTATGTATCT
>JAQGAK010000446.1:0-78930 GCA_034696945.1 Lipothrix lubbocki
TTCGTAATACTTATAACTTAAATTTTAAGTTAAGTTATAGGTTATAATTTATAAGTGAGTTTCGCAAACTGCCTAATATATGGAGATCACTTTTCCTTTCAAATTCCTCTTCTGTAGTCATGTTGGGCTATAACGTCTTTGTTGATTCTGTGGCTTTGAGGTCAGGGGCAAGATTTTATCTCTAATTTATTGTTGCATTTTGTTTCCCGATTTTACCTTCTTCTGTACTTCTTGCGTCACGATGACTCTGTTAAATGACATTTTGGAACACTTGAAAAGCAGGAGGGAAAAAATTTAAATGACTGTTCAAGAATTTCTTAACGTCAGTGTTATGTGTGGACATGGCGTTTCTAAAAATGAGCGTTTCATTATACTTCATGGTGAGTTTATTTGCTTCAGACTCTTGTTACTTCCCAGGAGTTACAATCTATTTTTTTTAAATGTCAAGGAAATTACTGTAAAACGTAAATAACGTTGATGGTTTTTTGTGTTTGTTTCAAGCTTTTAGCTTAATTTAGAAGGAAATTATCAATGGATTAATTAACGCTCTGCAGATAGTGTAATGAATGGAGGAATGAGGAAGGTACACATAATATATGATAGAGATAGCCAATAGAGCGGATGGAAATTGAAAAAATTGGAGGAATCGCCTCCGTGAATCTTGTTATTATATTGAGGAAGGTCTGGTATGTGTATATTTTACTCCTGTTCTATATTGCTATGATATCCTATGAATGGCGTGTGTATACACTGAAAGATGCTTATCAAATGTCTACATACAAAGTACCAAGGATGTACATAGGTCCCTTACCTGACCCATAATCGTATATATACGTAATAATAATAAGGGATGGAATCTTGTCAAGAAATCTAAAGATTAGACACATAAGGATTTTCACATCCTCTCATTGCTGACAGATGTTCCTCACAAATAGAATTCAGATTAGATAATCATATACATGACGGGGACTAAGTTATAGTATGGCTTGAGATTTAATAATAACAAGGGCAAAGCCGTTGCTAGACGCTTTATAGCTTCTTCTTCGTTTAGAATATACATGAGTTGGAAAAGGGGCGGAAATGCACTTTTTAAAGGAAAAATCTATGAAAATACGAAAACGAGTTCTCCCACTACAAATGCTAAAAAGGGTTTTTAATAGGCGACAGCAACGTCTAAGAATTATATTAACATAAAAGGGGGACTGTGCTTACAACAACTGAATGATATTACAAAGCCTATAAGACTATCTACCTAAGACATGTTAATAAGTGTTGGAGCCCATAATTATTGATGATATCCTTTCAATTAAAATTTTCATTACACCAAGTAATTGATTAGTTAGTATAAAATCTCTTTTGGAGCAAATTATAACCTTTGATTTTGATATAGATAGCTCTACAATTTGTACAAACTGTTAAATTGATGTAATTCATAAATCATTCTTCCACGCAAAGCACTTGTACTAAAAGGATTGGCTACGCAATTTTCAAAACGGTTCCTTAACTTGCATTTGGATACGCACTACAGAAGGCTTTGATTTATGTGAGTGTAAAGAAATTACAAGGTTTAAAGCACCATGGTTAAAGTATTAACCAAACCAAAAGCTGCCGTGCCAAGTGATGAATGAAAATTAATTTCAAAATCATGATTCTGGATCGACGGTATGAAAGGTCACACCCAAATAATAATCATTGAATTTACAAATTTAATGTTAACTCGAGTGAGATTCTTAATTTGACACATCATATAATAAGGGCTTTGATTACATCTACATATAGTAAAAGAGATGTTCGCCGTAAAGCTTCACTCAGTCTGCAGTTATTAACTCCTACGAGTACGTACACATATTACATTATTTGTGAGGCATGTGTTATAGACTTTGCATAACATATCCCCACGCATAGTTATGCCGATGTAAATACAAGATACGATATTTATTAAACTGTATAAACAAACTGCTATCTATACTTTGCTTACGTTATACTGACATCATGTGTATACATTATAGAATCTTTATCGCATTTTATTAATACGGAAAACGTTCAAGAATTACAAATACACGACTACTGCATAACATTAAAGCTCTACACGGAGAAACATTAAATACTTTAGAATGACGACGGGTGATGATGAGGATATTAGTACATATCTACACTCGCTTGTCTCAAAAATAATTTCTATTTGGACGCGTAAGCATTTAATTATTTACGGCTTCATAAATAATCCTCCATTATACTTTATTGCTTATTGATTTTCAACCTGACGGAAACCTCATTACGGTATGTAAATTATAAATTAAATTACTCCCAAGTGAATTTCGTAAAATATACCAGGGATGAAGTTACGCCATTCAAGACAGGCTTGTGCATAAATTTACACATAAGAATACTTACAGTAAAACTACCATTTAATCGTTCAAGTCTCATGCTAGGGTCGAGGGAATAAATCAAGAGGAACACGCGAAGAAAATTTAAAGTTCATACTCTACCTTCAGTGCAATCTTATAATACACAGAAGCTCTCTTTATAGTGCTGGGGTATAGCTTCTGAATCCGAAATTGCATAAAATATAAGACAATTTTTAGTAGTATTACAATTTTTACAGACTTTCGTGCATTCAACCTTACACAGCAAAAATAGTTTCTTAATCTTACTTAAGCCTTATCGTAATAATAATAAGAGAATACACTCGTGTGGAACATCACTGCCTGATTATTTCTATATCTTGTTTATTCACTTGTCTAATTGTAAGCTCTTGTATAAATACAACCTAGAAAAAATAAAACAATTTGCCTTTATTAACTTACCAAATGAATTACTTAAAAAGCGAATAATAACTTAAAATAACAAAAAATTTGAATGCAATCTTCCAAACTGTGAGTGTTATTCATAAAATATGTTATTGATCTTACTAATCATAAGTATACAAAAGCATAATCTTATGTAAACCCAATGATGACAAAATTCATTTGTTCAGCCAGACGATAATTATTTCGTCAATCCAGTAAGTAATTCTTTAAAAAATAAATGTAGATTCATATAACCAATCGGTGGTAGGAGCATCCTTGTTAAAAACGAAGTAATAAAGTATTAGTATGCATATGAATCTATCCTGGAGGAAGACTATTATTCCTGAAGACCAGAAGCCCACAAAAAAGGACTAAAGAATTGGAGTGTATCATGCAACCCGCAAGTGCAGATTTCATCGTAAAAGGAATTCCTTTTAAGGTACAGCGTCTTTGGCTAGAGACCTGTGATATTCATTTAAAAAGGGCTTAAGGTCTATAAGTTAAACAGTTCATGTTTATTACACTCGGGAAACTTGACAGCGATATAAAATTAGTTGGAATAGTTCAAGGATTAAAATAGTCGATACCAGCAGTTGTTGTTTTCTATCCCAAAAAAAGATTTTTACTAATTTCATGCATATGCACACAGGGTATTCCCTCAAAAAGGTAGTTTTGAAGGTTTGTTGTTCTTTCTGGATGGTGGTGTACACGTATGTTGTTGTGTGAAGTGAAAAAAAACGACCAAATAGATCCCTCGTTCCTCTCCGCAACCTGTGAATATAAATATGTATGATTTAGCTCATCTCTTTTTATTTTTAACAACAACGACCGACAGAAAAAAGACTGAGCAGATTGGAAGTGGAAAAATAGAAGGAATGACGACGAAACATTGACGCATTGTAATGTTTGTAACCAAGATGATGGTTCAGCAAAGCTCAAATGCACATACGGACATTTATAAGCTCACCGTATAGATATACATCGAGATGAATTGAAGTGAGGAAAAAACAGAGGAAGTTGAAAACAAATATCTAGAGGATCCAGTGAGCAGCTTAAATTTTCTTATACGACGTGAGCAGCTTGACGGACTATAAGTTTACAGCCTGACTGATAAGCAATTCTTTAATGAATCAACAATGCTTACAGATCTATATTTTTGGGTATAAAAATACTGCATTATATTTCTGGGCATCAACTACATATTATTTTGGGTATAAATACAAGAACCAAGGGTAAAAATTCTTGTACAGAAATATGCACTGCACACACCGTGCTATCTGAATTCTAATCGTACACTTTTTTTCCATAAAACAAATTTTGGGGAAAAAGAGTTTCACTTGTAAGAAGGTTATATATCAGACTTTACAAGTAAGATCAACATATGGCCATGGACCTGTGTGTGGGTATTTTAGTAATTGGGCCTAATAGCTAAAACTCTCTATTTCTATACTCCATAGTACATACCGAAACGAATAAGCTTTACCCAATAACTGGTACACCAGTTTTAAGCTTATACTTGTGTATGCATGTCGGACGTAATCGTCAAAAAATTAGATTTCAACCGTGTGTATGCACCATTTCTCTTGTACTTTTGACGAAGACGAAACGAAGGAGGTTAAGTGTAAACTATAAAGTGCATTTATGTACAAATTACAAAGCAAAGCCTGTCCCTGCAGACGATGAGTGCGTACAAGATCGTAGGACACACATTTATATACCAACCTATATTTATTATATTATATACAACCGTGAAAAAACCTATACACGGATATTGTACTTATTGAGAAATATTTGGAAAATATTATAAGAAGGCAAAAGGCCTTGACCGCATCTCACGCAACCACCGTTTTCCAAAAAGGTTCCCTATTTTTCCCTCCGTTGCGCCAGTTTTTTGATGATTTGGCGAGTTTTTTCATCTTTATTTTTTTTACTCTCCCTAGACTTCACCATTTGTCTATGAACACAGTACATAGCATAGAGTGCCTGAACCCTAAAGTATACATATACAATACAGGTCTATTCTAATAAAGGATGAAATACAAAGGGACTGAAATATCTTATCGCTCCGACTCTTCCTTCTACTCAGGATACTTATACTTTACGTAAACATACCAAAAACTAAGGTTCAAGTTTAAGAAAAAATGCATTACAACCGTAGCAGTATGTTTCCATACATGTGAAAATTCTAGATAGAGAGAGAGAGACTTACAGGAGGAAAACGAAGACGAAAGTTTCTCGTTTCTCTTTCATCCCTTTTAATCCTGATTCCTTTTTACAGGCGATTTGTACATGTGGATCTGCTTATGTACTTTCAACTAAAATTGCTGCATCTTTACATTATTATTTTCTATCTACTACTTTGAAAACCAAATAGCAGGAAATAGCCTGGTTGAATATTCGAAGCAAACATACATCTATATTAACAAAACATACTACAAACATCTTAATATTGTGCGATACCATCATATCAAACGCTATAGTTCTGACTACTTTTTCTACTTTTCACATCGATTACGTTCTGCAAGCTTATCTTAATGCTAAACTTGTTCTGAAAGTATTAAGAATTACTATAGTATATGCGCTCTACTAGTAAACAAGTCATACGTAGTAGACGATTCAAATAATATTAACTTGCAATCACAGTCCGGGCGCTATAAAACCAAGGGTATGCACTTTTTTACTAACTAAAAACTTTGGTATGCATGATATTAACTCTCTGAACTGACCGTAGTTCCCTTTTAGACTAACAAATTGTAAACTCCAGTTTGAAGAGTACAGTTCCTGGACCCCAACCCAATCTCTAATAGTTATGTATACTTTGCCTAAGCAGAAGCTTTTGATCTTTTTCCCATTTTATGAAAAAACTCTCATTTATTCTTCAAGTGCGTAGATATATGTACTAGTTGTAGAATAGAACTAAGCTTGTCCCATATGTGGGATGTTGAAACTACAGAGGAGATGCTTTCGTTTTTTTTTACCCTTTTCTCATGTCCGCCTCCTCTCGCTCTCTGTCTCTCTCTCTTGTAAACGGAAATCTCATATATGATTCACATTCCCTGTGATTGATTGGTTTCCAGACTAGTTTTTTATGTCCAGGCTATGAGGCCGGACCTGATGTTGTTACTCCTAAGTCCATCAATACTTGTTGTACTTAAGACGCGAGTAGATATGAGTTCATACAAACTGTACGGCAAAATCTAAACCAACAGCAAAAACGTCATTAGCTTATATTTGAGTTGTATAACCATACATACATAAGTTGTTTAAGAATACTTGATAATGTAATAGTATAAGGATTGAATATACAAGGGTTTCAAAGCTTGACAAAACATACCTTCAAAAAATATTCGCTTTTAGTTAGTTGTTAGTTGGTTTTTACATAATTTGTTCACATAGATGAATCCGTATGGCTTGCTGATGATGAAAGCATATTTTGTGGAGGCTGTTGGGACGCGATGGAGCCAAATATTTTCCCACATTAATGGGCGGATTGACCAAATAGCCCGGTGTCTCTCCCTCTCATCGTCAGTACATTACGCATGTATACAGGTTACACATTAGGATCTCATGGCAAAGGTAGCTGTCCACAGTTTTTTCTCCGGATTCACGAACGAACAAACTGAATCACCTAATGAATTCATATGAAGGAGACTGATTGTCTTGCGTTTATACATGCATTTACTCCTCAAGTCGTCGGAGAGCGTGCTTTTAAAACAATTAGATCAACTTTTTACGACCAACGTGTACCTTATATACAATACATGACGAGTAATAAAGCAGAACTTATTGTATAGAGATGAAGAGGAATAAAATATAACACAAAACAATGCAGTAGAAGAACATACAGTCAATATACATTATACATATACAAAACAAATAAGAGTAACTTACAAAAAGGCGAAAGACAACCTCAGAAGTTAGAACAGACGAGACTGAAATGTTAGATTTCTTCAGACATTTTACAAAAACTTACCGATTCTTATGACTCTGACGTTGAAATTCTTCCAACACTGTTATTATCTTCGGTTTTAAAAGGGCATCAATTGTAACCTGTGCTATGGACTGTATGCTCCGTATACATAAAGCAAGCACCGACCGACCACTCGCTCCTTCACCTCATCGTTCTGTACAGTAGACAAGCACTAATCGCTCTTTTGTTGATTTTTCGTCTGGCTGACCAGGATTTTCCGTCGTTTAAATATCAATACATAATTTATACCATTCAAGCAAAACCTGTAAAGTACAAAAAATTATTTCAAGCGCTATTAGTACACTTAACGATTTACTTTTCACACAAATGCAATTTTATCAACCTCTACAAACAATTGACTATAAAATGAAACAATTTGTATAACGTTTTCATTTATGTAAATGATATACATATATAGTTCATTTTAATATCTTTTGGGAGTTGACAAACATCCTCAATGTTTCCCAATTTATACGTTTTTGCTATCTACTGACAATAACCCTTCTGTATAACAAAGTTAATATCAAAGTTTAAATATTGAATCACAAAAGCCCAAAATAAAAGCGCCCATTGGGGAGTTGTGTTCACTAAATTAATTTGCATTCACACCGTACAGAACATGACGTATGTACCTAAATGCAACGTCATACGAAAGCAAATTAATTTTTTTTGGACTGAAGCCTGCAATTTAAGTCACGCTTTTGCTCTCATTTCTCATCGAAGCACAGTGGTTTCTTTGAATTAGTGTTATACTATGTCTTCATATGTACTTGTTATAATTACTATTACCAAATGGAAATGACCACGTGTATATTATATGCTTATCCTTAAAACATTTTAATTTATAGGAGTGAACTATTCTACGGAAAGAATTATTTAGCGTTGTGGAATAATTATAAAGCAGTTTTTTTACATACAAAAGTTCTCCACATTTTACACTTGTTGTTGAATGTGCTGCTCCTGCTTTTTATACTGCGGGGTTGTTGCTCGACGTGAAAAAAACAGGTGAAATAATAATACATAATGTAATCAGATGGGCAATTTAATATTTTAATTCATGCGAGCACTCTCTGAGGGTAAAAGGAAATTTATTTAGTCGGCAGGGAGAGGTGAAGTGAGGTGTACACACACAATAATGGATTTTGGATGAAATAAGGACAAGATGTATATATTTTGTAGAAATAATAGAAAAATATAATATTCATATTTATGTAAGTAAATATAAATAGGGATGAGTAGAAGTTCATGTCATGGGGGGACCAAGAAGGGTGCATTGAAATGTGTATTATGTATTTGCATAATGTTTCGGTATTACAAGCATAAACCAAAACGGCTAGGTTTTTCTTTAAAGGTGTTACATATAAGTAAAACTACACATGTATGGTTGTAAATTTAAATGCATATGCATCAAAAACTACATAAAATAAGGTGTATCGGTTAATATTGGACCTTCCGTGAGATCTATATGCCTTGAACATAACTCAAAAATGAATCCAAATCCTGAAAGTGACTTTATGAACATGTTTAAAACAATAGCAACAAGCTAAAATAATGCGTTAAAGTGAGGAGTTATTACTTGAATTGTGAACGGAATCCTTAAAAGCATTTTCACAGTCTAAGTAGAAAAAGTTAACTGACGGAGGGTATGAGCGGGGCTTGATGGTGAATATAAGTACAGGGAAATAAACCTGTGTTATTATGTATTGTAATGGAGGTAATAATATGTCTACAGCCTTGTAATATTGTTTAATATTGTAATTCAAGGATTGTTCCTTCGTCCTGTTCCGCTGTATGCATCTTCTGTTCCCCTTAAGTTTTTTTTTTAAATTTCATCGCTCAGTGAGTTGATCATGTAACACACTGCGGCTATGCTGTACCTATATACTACATATCCATAACCCAAAGTCCATTTATTCAACAAAAATGTATAGCTATATCCTAGAATTGTAGAAGCAGTAGAGTCCGATCCTGTGTATTTGTCTTATTATTCGGATTTTTGGGATATGGAAATGAGCTCACTATGTTTCTCCTGGATGTTCCCGTGTACGTGCATGATTTGAGATTGTACAAGTATTGTTAGGAATAGTAAAGCAGGTAAACTGACTCTGCATATTTAATAGATTTTTAGAAACTACAGTAAAGGATTGAATACTGAATATGTTTTTATTACCTGATGATCTCCAAAGTCTTGTTGTTCTTCTCCGTCTGTCTCTCACCTCACCCCTCACTCTCTTCATCTCTCCTGGGCCCTTGTTTTTTTTCTGGAATCTGAATTGAAAATGAAAATGAGAATGAAACTAGGCGTAGTAGGTTAAAAGGGTGTTGAGAGAGTCAAGTGATAGCTATTTAAATATTCAAAGTGGCTTCTTTTTCCAAAGAATTATGAGTTGCCCCTGAAAAAAACAAGACTATTTTTACATGGAAATTGTTGAAACTATTCTTCCCCGTTGTGGGACTGGTGAGGACCGAGTGGACCACATGCTATGCGGACAGATTGTTTTTTGAGCCCTTTAGGGCCCAAAACATGAAAAATCGGAAAATTATACCCCATATGCTCCGGCAATTCAGCTTTATCCAGTTTACATTGTAAATTCATAGAATTTCATTCCACCATCCAGAGACACAAACCGACTGAACCTTAGTCGTCTCGATTACATATTATTTTCTAGTTCCCTTCATTTCACTGTTTTTTAACTTACAAACATGATTCGAACCCTTTTACGAAATTCAAGCCTCTCAAGTTTTGGATTTACAAGTGTACGTGTGTTCTTGTAAAAATCGAATGTTTAAACAGTATTTTTATAGTTGGTTCTATTGTTTTTCTAACCGTTGCAACAAATACAATTTTTAATCTGAAGTGCATAACCATGCTTCTGTACTCAGATTTTGTTCTTGACGCTTCTGCAATCATCTATAGATCTTTCAGTGGTCTACATTTTAACGTATGCTTTGGTTCTTGAAGCGTTTTCAGCTAGTTTCAGTATAATTGATTCGGTGGCTTCGAAGGAACATCGGTATTCTCTGATTTAAATATTTCAGGGATGGTCACCGCTATGTTGGTACTTGGCGGGTCATAAAGTTTAACTTTTTCAAATGTGCTTTTAACATATTATGTATGTGCACAGTTGAAATGCAGTGAGCTTGCATGGAAGCGTTAAAAAGTGAGCAGGGACTGATTGTTCCACGGTTGTGAAGGAGTTGATGGGATGTGATGAGAAGACGTGTTCTGATCAGTAGGAGGTCAAAATCATGCGAAAACTAGCTTCCTCGGATAATTAACCCATATTTTTTGCTACAGAACTCACTCCATCCATTCTCTCAGAGCGATCTTCTTCTTATTCTTGTTACTGTGTGTGTATATATTTATAAAATTTGAGTACGCTGTATGCATGTAGTGGGTTCCCAAGCTACAAGCCTTCTTGAATCATGATTGCTCTGCTTTGCCGGAGTAAATTATTATCATTTCCATAAGCACGACGTTTATCGAACCGTCCATCAGTCATGATTTAGGATTCCTCATCATCTTCCATTTGGATATTTCATATACTCTCACGCAGTACAGTACGTAGAGAATATTATTATATTTATCTATGTCTGCATGGAGAAACTGATCTTATACAAGGAGGGTATTGTATATTACTGCCTACTCGTCTGCATTAATAACAATAAAGTATGTACATAAGTACGTCCTAATGTCAGTCTCTCTGACTCATAGCCATTTGCAGGGATGCATGCATAATCACATTCATCTCTCTCTCTTCTGTGTAAAAGTTAATGTGTTTCATGAGAAATGGTGAAACATTTGGAGAAATTGTTTTTTCTATTCTTTTTCTTTCCGCTGTTTATACTCAATGTTTGTGCAGTGCTTAGTAGACATATAATACAATTCCGCTATTATATGTATGCACAATAATTTAGACAGTAGTGCTTGCTTGCCCAATCCGTGTATTAATCTTATCTATTGTACATAGGTACATGTGTTTATACATGGTCGTGGAAATAAGGAGGAGAATAATATTCCAAAAGTAAATTACAAAATTACTTTGCTCTCCAATACACATATACATATTCAGAAATAAGGCTGTACCTGCACCATACAACATGTCATTTTTGCTGGTATTTACCTAAGAAATTGCCCTGAACAAGATGAATGATCATTGTCCTTTTTACCCCTCCATTGATATTTCTTCATGATGAATATTATGTGTAACAGTCTTTGTATTTAATAATTTCTCCTCCAAGACGGATCGTTATCTGGTTTTGCCATCTTGTCCGTCACTGCCGTACACTAATGACAACCTATCTAATCAATTTTAATGTATGTTCACAAAGTCCCATCTAGTACTTATTATAATACATATGTGCATAGGCACACCGTGATTGTTGGACAGAGATTACATCTCGATAATTATTATGTAAATCCTGCACTGTAAGACTATGCATTTATAAAGGAGAGCAAAAGTCTTTTTATTTTTACCCCTCAAGCAGATTGTAGCAGTATGTACGATCATGGGGCTCAACTTTGCCCTTAAGAAAGCAAACTTGTCAAGTTTGCTTAACTTCGCTGCTGAGGTTTATCTACTGAAGGCTGGCTATTTAACGTTTTTGTACAGCAGAATAATGCTTTTCTATACTTTACTCCGTTTTTTATGCACATACGTAAATAATTGATATTCTGAAAATGAATAGATCTTTCCATTGATAGGCTGGTGTATAAAACGTTCTTGCTATAGGAAAGGGCTGGTTAAAGGTTCAAGATCCTGTGCGAACTTATTATATGTAATTTGCCATGAATGCAAATTAAGTCTAGAACATTAATGCACGTGGATTTTTAATAATATGAACTTTGTAAGCAATGATTTTTTAAATTACGTTGTGAACAGCGCATTTTTCATTTAAATTGTAAGCCAGTGCATTTTTCGTGTACATTGTAGATTGTAGCCAACAACAGCTTTTCATGCAAGTTATTTAGCATTTCTTAGTATTCCACATTATTTAAAGAATAAAGCCCACATTGTATGCATTATATTACACAACTTTTAAATTATATCATCTGCATAATGTAAACCAAGTGCGTTATTAGTTGCATTATGTACCGTGTAACCTGTAATAGTATGTACAGATAGTAGCAGTAATGATTTTGTGAAGGAGATGTGAACAAGAGATAAAAATTAAAATTATGATTTCCAAAGGAAGAGACTCCAACGAAGCGTGAAGCCTTCTGTGAGTGTAATGTGTGAGCATGGTCAAAATGTTCCCACTGTATGAATAACGATGTATCTATGTATATTGCAACTATGAATATGCGGGCTGTCCAAAAAATAGTAATATTTATCGTTGATGGTATTCCATATCGCATTTGTATATAATTATAGCTCTTTCTTGGCTATATTATTACAACAATATAAGGTATACAATACCTACATTATGTAAGCACATACACACTGATCCTGCTGCAATTGACGTCAAAATTTCTGACGGTCAGCCAACAAAAAAACTGCTGTTTGTATGAGTTCGTGTCTGCAAACAGCTGCATTTATTATTTCGCTATACATGCATATATTATAGGTGTGCGTACGAAAATCGTACACTTTCAAGATATTGCAGCACTTATTCGGTATCCTATTGTCACACTTGGTCGCTTGTATAATATGTACAATCGGCAAATGTGCATACTAACATTTATGGATATATAGTAGATTTTTCATGCATACAAGGTATGTAGATGCTTTTTACGCTGTAGTCCTTTCCTAAATACGGACACTTGCAAACATACATGAGTTGTGATGTAACATTTCTTCCGCTTGTGACAATGTGAAATTCAACGACATTTGTATTCTTGATGTTGGTATAGGATTTCCATTGGTTATGTATATTTGTATACATACAATTATTCAGAAATACACATTCAATTTGGCGAGGACATGAATGTCAGTCTTGTGTTTATAAAATACATTATACATACAAGTGCATGTATGTATACTTTTGCTTTGCTGAGCATTTCCAAGAAGGAATGTCCATCGGGTGGAGGAATTTACTGGGCACATTTTGAGAGTTGCATACATATGTAGAGCCAAGCTCAAATACTATAGTGCATTCCTTCTCCCCATTTTGTTCCTTTTCTTCAAATGTTGTAGTAATCTATTCCGATTCCTCTGTCCCATTTCATCCAAATGATCTGCTAACTATGAACCTATTTGGGTAACGGTTTCCTTTAGCATAACATCCACGCGTACATGCTTCCTTGACCATCCTGTTTTGGAAAACTTTCATTCTTGAATATCCATATAGGAATATACATAGGATAGGATAACTGCTAGTGTATGGTTTGTAGTGTGTTCATTGCTGTACACACACACACACACAGCAAGTGAGGTTTTCAAGGGAATAGCAAGGGCCAAGCTGCCATTAATTTCCTCAGTTTGCATCAAACTTTCTCCATCTATTCCACCCTCTTGGTTCCTCGACCGACTTAGCCATCCGTTCATTTATTATTGCCGATGTCAACTCAATTCAATTTTCCGGCATACCTTGCATTTTCCTTAAGTTTATCCTCTTCTCCTATTTTCCTTTTAGATTGCAGTCAGCGAGATATTTTTCATATGCATCCCAACCCAACCACTGCTACATCAAATTTGGTGTATCTAAATGGAAATCTTGTCGAATGTGATATTGTTAGGATTACATTAGCAGTCATCAAAGGGTAGCTAGTGGTAAAATTGCTGCCATATATTAATAACTGGAAAAGCATACGGTGTTGCGATAGAATTTATTTCCAATATCTTTGAAAATGTTAGATATTGAATTTCTTTACGCAATAATTGTTGTACAAAGTCAAATATGAGATGTTGTGTGCGGAGTGTGATAGTTCAAATGTGAAGCATTGCTGCACTTTGTAATTAGTATTATGGAGTCCTTAGGTCCTTTTAATAGGTTTCTGCAACTGGCAAATAACAAAATTTCTCTAGAGATTCGTTTATTCTCTGTTCTTTGCTATATGCCTAATAATAATAATGCATGCAAGTGCTGGCGCATGCCTGGCAGAATTAATCTCTTATCTGCGTATGCATTATGCCTACTATGATGATGACTATGCATTTATACACGACATGCATAATATCCACGATGAATGCTTCTCTCTTGCTTGTGAAGAGTTGCAAGTCCGGCAGTTTCCTCCGGGAATACCAATATTCATACATAGCTATAGAATTTGTGTTGTTGTTACTGCTGCTGCTGCAACTGCATAATAAGTGAATCCGGGAAAATGGGAATAAGTCTTGAGAAAAGAGTAGTGCGGGAATAAGTACCTAACAGTAAAAATGGGGAAAATAGAAGTATTGAGGAAATAGTGGAAAAATAAGCATTGAAAAAAGTATTAACTTATACCTTTATATGTAGATGTAAGGATATTACCATTATTATAGAAAGTTATACAGAAAAAGTAGAGAGACATTGTGCCATGGTGCTTTTGCTTTTATCGCAAGAAGAAAACTACCAAGTGGAAATATATTGGAATGACAGAGGGAATGGATCGATGGAACAGAAGAGAACAGAGAGCGAATCTTGTATGTAGATGAATACCATGTTACGTTATGCACTAATCTCAAGTCCACTTCTACTTCCATCTAATTTATTATTTGCTTTTTCTCCTCTCGTCAACTCCGAATCTAGTACTACCAAACGAACATATATTTATATGGCTACATGACTATCTCGGGTGTATCTACAGAGCCTCTGCCATGGTGAGTGTCTTAATAAAATACAAATAGCCTGTGGATTTCCCTCTGCTATAATAACAAGTTATTGGACTTGTATGTATTTCGAATACCAAAACCACGGTCTGTGTATGTATTTAGACACTAGCGAGAAATGAGGTTCGTGCATAAGCACTGTATGATTATACAATGCATATATGAAGGCTAGTATACCATTTCATGTATAATGTAAACCTACTGTACATACACATCTATGCAAGTGTACACCAATCCATGTATAAATACATATACACAATCAGCAGTGGTCAAGTGATTCGTCAGTAAAAGGAGAGAGAATCTCTAATTTGGTTTTTCCCATATAATATTCCAGTGTGTACTCCAATATGCCAGTTTCTATGTTCTTCTTACGCTCTGATGTGAGCTCCCAGGCTCTGTGTACTACAATGTCATAAAAGATAGAGCGGTCTCCGCCGTATTTTATATCCATTCCAGACATTCTATCCCGATACATGATCAACGTCATGCCTAATATTGATTCATTCAAGTTCAGAGACGCTTCCTTATCGAAATCCCCTCTGGAAATGACCAAAGGACAAAATGAATACAAATCCGCCTGGAATTGCATCTCATAAACTTTGTTCTTCTTCATTTAATACATCAAACTTCGGCTTCTTCGTGCAGATCCAACTCATATTGCATATAGATACTTGCACTTCCTCGGACCAAACACATTCCAGAAACTTGAATTATTGCATATATATGTATAGGGAATAGGACTGCAATTCTTCATCCATGAAAGTAATCAAAGCATATTGGTTGGCTTGTATGTATTTTTGTCGAGACTACGACTTAAAGGCACAGCTTTTAGAAAATAGTTCCACTGATCAGTGTTTAGGTTTGATGCTGCAATGTCATATCTTGCTGTCCGTCCCGTAAACTAGACCGGCCTCCATAAAGGAAAACACCACAAGGAAGGTCAGGTTTTTCTGATGGAGTGATTAGTGCATTTTCTCATTTTGGAATAGACCTTACCTGCTTTCCAACTGTATATTCTCGGGATGCTTCTGCACTGCTCAACTTTGAATTACGCACATGTGTAACAAGCACACGCATTTTATACATACATAGGTGTTACTATGGTGCACTTCCATCCCAATAGCTTAATAGTGCGTCCAGGAGCAGGTGATATAGAATAGAAGCCTGGGCAGTACACGTCCTTTGGTACTGTGTGTGAGTCCGTGAAAAAAAGTGATATAATAGTGTTTTGATACGAGTTTAATTGGCTGCTGAGGCGGAGTGCACGAGAGATGATAATAAAGATATACGCTTCCATCCACGTGCCTCCGCTCCATCAACTCTCGTCCTTCATCTCTGTTGTCTGCTGGTTGTAACCCTATAGATATAGACATATGAGGAGGTTGTAGTGTTTAGTAACCAACCCCGACCAGTTTTATCTCTTGTTCTGTTAATACACTAAAGTATTCTGCCATATCATGATTATGGTGATGATGACGATGAGCCGCCAAAAATACATATCGCATATATGCACATAAAGTAGGCTTTAATATATACTAAATAATGTTAAAACGGAAAAGCATACATATATTTATGCATTAGCTCGTACTCATCGTCAGTTCAAGTGATTAAACAATCCTATGGGTACTCGTTGTACAACGGTGGACTTATTGTGACTGACAGGAGCCAAAAGCATAACAGTAATATCTATATGCATACGGGTGGATTAGAAAAAGGGTTGAGTTTCTATTTAATCTTCCTTTTTATAGTCTCAAATTTCAATTTAAAGTTTCTCTTGTTGTTGTTGTTGTTATTTCCATGCCCTCCACGCTCTTCTTCTAGTGGTAGAGGCACAACCCATTAAAACTCTTTTTGTGGTCTTTCAATCTGCTCGAGAGCAATGGTTTGGATTTTTTAGCTTCATTATTAATACATACAATGACTTAACGTAATTTTTTTTAAATGAGAGCTTTTTCTTATTCAATTACTATGTATTTTAGTATTACATTTTTTATTGTGATGTTTAATTTTTCTGTACGATGCTTCTGTACGAAGCTTCTGTATCCCCGCGTATGTATTTATATAAATAGAAAGGTAACACTAAAAATTAAATGTAGTTTCGTTAGGCATTTTGAGTGCTATAATATTATTCTGTAGCTACAACTAAAACCAATTTTATGATGATCATTTAAAAAAAACGTAAGCCGTATATGCATGATTATACAAATACAGCACACATGGGAAGCCTTGCGGTGCTTAGGATGAGTCTATAAAAAGAGCCAAAGGATTGGGTACAGCGTTTTAAAGTCTCAGACACGCTTCTCCGCATACAATGCCCATATATACTACTAGCGTTATTGGCGTTGGTATTCAAGCTACAACCCACAAGCTTGGATCGATATGTAAATCCACCCTTTTTTGCATACACGACACCTTGCTAACCGGCGCGAGCTCTCTATTCTTACCCAACAACTCCGCCTACTCCTCCAAGCTTCACTTTTTATTGAACATTCCGGCTCTCGCTTTATTCCCGGAACCACCACCGAGCATTCCAAGAATATAGACATGTTATCAAGGCGTTTATAAATTCGAATTGAATAGATACATATTCATGGGTGTATGCACTTTTACTAGATGTTGAGCATACTAACACTATTCACTTCCGTATTCAACTTGAATTCTATTTGTGAATCCATCCGAAAGGTCCCGCCACTCTTCCCTATACATATACTTAAAATCATAGCATGTATATAGTTGTAATTCCTGCATGGCTAAGTGTCCGCCTGATATGATGTTAAGGGGCTAAAACGGTAACGGTGAAAGGTATCAGTTACTACATAGAAGCAGGAGGACACACTGCTGGAGAAAAGCCCGGACGACGTCTATAATATAAAAGGAGCTTAGAAACTATAAAAAAGAGTGCGAATGAGAGGAAGGAGCAAGCTGACTGTAAGTCGACCATGCGCCCTCATCTCTTTTTATATGCATCAAAAGTATTTTGGTTGTTCCGTTGTATTTTAGATTATATTAACAACATGTACATCAAGGTTCAGAGTCACATTCAAATACAAAGCTGTATAAGTAGATATATTTAGACACTCTATACGGAGACTTGTGTCGTAAGGCAGCAGATCAGATGAACGTTGTTAGCACATGTGCCTATCCATGGATCTGCAAGGCCAGGAGTCGAGTCCAAAGGAGTGCGATACATTGAGACTGACTTGAGTGAATTTCCGTCTCCTGTCAGTCGGGATTTTTTTCTGGGCGCTCCGATTAAATTGATATGTAATAGAACTTATAGCACAACTGTAATGCATATAACAAGGCTTTAATGCACTTTTTCACACGTTTTTCTCTAGAAAGTCTGAGCTTCAATAAAGACACGCAAGCTTATGAACGTCCACACTTCATATTTATGTATATGTATATTCACTTATCACACTGGATTTTAGCATCTTGGATTCTACATACGTAATGATATACTTAAACGCGTTTTGTACAACAAGTTAACTTTACACACGTAAAGTTTTACTTGGTCATTTGGTTACATACATTTTTGATCATTTAAAAACGTTTACAAGGAGTTATACTGAACAAGGCGTTTGTGGGATTAGGCTATAACGCCTTTTTTTATTAATAAGATGATCTAAAAAATTAAAAACCTACGGCCGGCAATGCGCTCGGTTGTATACAGACATGTACAATATGTACATGTGGGATCTAGATCAAATGTAACACATCCGTTGTTCATTGTTCAAGAAACATACATACGTGCACCTTAGATCCGATGTTATTAGTGTGCATGTTAAGTATAATAAGAAACGAGCCGTTTTTATTGGAGTGCGTCCGCATACATCAGCTACGTGTATATACATACATTGTTGTTGAAAAGAGGGAAGGACGGGCGCGAGTCTATTTGTATCTAACCCTTTTGATTCACTCTCCGTGTATTATATGTATTGAGCATCTTTGAAAAGGCTACTCGATCTTTCTTTCAACTAACAGGACATGATCCAGAGGCGACAAGGAGCCTAAAAGTGTGGCGATGAATGGGTACTGTGTATCAGGGTGGACAGAATGGGACGGAATTCGCACGCGAGCACCTTCTTCTTTTCCTTTTTTTTGGCTCGAGTCCCTTTAATGAACATTACTTTTTATATAGAACCTGATCATTGATTTAATGTGCGGCTAAATAAAAGATCATCTTATGATTGAGTACACGACAATATGATTGAGTACATGGCAATGCCAATATAATATAGCATGTTTGTTGATTGGATGTAACCACAATATGTAATTTTATTATGTAGCCATTTTTAATATTGAGTTTATAAATTAATAAATTGATTTTATAATATTTAAATTAAAAAACATGATCATCAGAATAAATCGGAATTAAATAAAACTTCAATTTAAGGCAAAAAAATTTATTTGAGTTGTTGTGTCAAATGAAAAACGACTCTGAAAAAATATATCTTTTAGGTTTTTGACTGACACTGACGCGATGATGTTTGATTCTATCGTTTTTTGACTTGTGTCTTCATTTTGTATGTATAAAAGATAGACAGTGAAATACCATTTGTTTGGTTGTGTTTCATCCTGCTTCAGTACAGAAGCTTTACAGTAAATACATATATACATGAAACTACACATGTACAAAGTAGTGTGGGAGAAAAGAGAGTGGGAAAGTGCTCCAGCACAGCAGACAAGGACTATGATGGAGACTCTTGAAAGCCACTTGTGAATGTTTTGATTGATAAGCTAGATTGAAATAGGAGCGAGACGACTATAAAGAACTTACCGTTTTCAGCACTCCCTCTTCTCCTCATGATAATACATGTGGTGTACATAGACGAATCAACTTTATACATCAAACTACATATCTGTAGTAACAAACCAAAAAAGCTCCTTTTCTTCTCTTTTTTTTACATTTCGTAAATTTGAAATTTTTTCAGGCAAAGAGGTTCTTCTGTAGTGGATATTACATATGTATATCCTGTATAATATTTATCCTGTATAGTATCTTACATGGCTATCTTTACAAAAACTTCTACCCTGCAGCCATCTTTTCATATTATTCTGGAACATATACGTCCCATGTTGATTGTGCAGTAAACTCTTGTTGAAGAAATCAATTTTATTCGTCTCGATTCGATGATTTCCATACTTTTAGCATTTCCACGGCATTTTCTACAACTAGTTTAGTATATATTTGAGCACGAGGGTTTCAAAAGCCCCACACATACAATTCCAGGTTTTTCAACAGCAGAACGGATGAATAACGTCCAGAGCTGATGCAGGACTGTATGTTTTTCAGTAGCTTATTCAATGAACTACCGAATAAAAAAAGTTTAGTCAATATAATAAGAAAAGATGGAATCAAATATTCCTCATACATTTTCCTACTTATTGGGTCCTTTCAAGTGGAAATCACTTGTATACTGTATTTGAAATTGAATAGGAAATGAATTTTAGCCAAGAAGTAAGGCCTTCTTGTATATGGATTTGCTTGCTACAATAATTTTAGTTTCTATTATAAATACAAAATGCACTACATTTTGGTTGCTTCTGGTACTGAATTTTGTGTATTAGTAGCATCTTATGCATGCGAATAAATGGACGGACCACAAAATGTAACTGTATTACTAAAACATGAAAACTAAATATATGAACATTGATATACAAATATATTACAAATATATACAATACATACAAATATTAGAATTTCTATCCATACACACATATACATATATACTATATTTTCCATAATGCCGTCCGAGTGTCAAAGTTGAATGGACATTTACACAAAGAATCTACGGAGAGAAAAGTAATGTCCAGCTTATACGTTGGATGCTATCCATAAGGTGCATACATATACACACACTGTCGATGCACACGTTCTCCGAAAATTGTTGAGAACGTGTAAAAAAGCGTCGTCGGAGCATTGACAACAAGGCTTGTCCAACACGAAAATTGCGGTGACCAATGAGACGATGGACCATTTTTTGCTTAAAAGCACCCCGTCACTTGCAGATGTTGCTTCAAACATTTTCGCCATATATATTTCCACTCTTTTTGTAAGTACTGTTGTACATCTATGTATATTATGAGGTATATAAATTTATATTTGAGCTGCCTCTTGCTTTATAGGAAACTAACATTAGTGTAGCAACGACGTGTGTATTGAGTCACATATGACAATTATTTTTCTCAAGGTGCTGCGAAGTTTGTATATACGGCAATATTAATACCAAGTTTTGTATATGACAAAAGTTATGAAAGTTATATGTGTGTAGAGTTGTATGTATATGCTACTGCCGTGGGTTAAACGTGATGTGGAGATAAAGTGTTATATGCATCCGACGAATAAGATTTACCCAGAAATAGAAGTGTTTCCGAGGGGAAAAGGGCAAAACATTGTTGTAGAAATTCACACATATTTGTATACCAAGAATTCGTATACAACACAAATACAATCATTCCTATATACTTGGTCCAGGACTCTGTATAGGAAAACGTTTTATAAGGAACTCCAGTATAAGAAAAATATGAACACTCGATTCCAATTCAATGTTTATCATGTTATGTAACTTAGGACCATTTCTCTCCCTATTTCCGATTTTGGAATAATATTGAACCTCCAAGGTATTTTCGGATGAGACTTGAGATCTCATCATCCCTTCCGGTTCTCATCTTATTTATACATCCGTTCAAGTATATAGGACTATCAAGTTTGGTGCTTCTGAATGCTTTAGGAATATCTATGTTTACACTTTTTAAGCTTGTATATGTATTTCCCGTTCCTGTTATAACAAGAACAAACATGCACTCCAGAAAAATTTCCTGTTCTGTCTCAACTTTAGTAGTAGTTGCTGTCACTGTTATTGTTGTCGTATCTACTTTGCACAGTGATTGTCAACATATAAACCCACACGTTCATCTGCAAAGATTGTATCCTGTGTGCTTAGCTCATTACTGAACAGAAATAAGGACTACGCCTACATATTGAAGGAGTTGGCTGGTTTCCTAAGGCTTGATTTCGTTATTGGAAGCCTGATTTACTTTAAAACCTATGATTTTCAAAATTTTGACATGCGTTGTTAAGCCTTTCAAATTTTTTGCCTAGTTTTTTAAGCTTGTGTCTAGTATTACTAATCTATTTCGGGTTCATGTTAGTGGTCGTCTAAGATTGTTTGTCGATTAGCTAAAAGTTTCAAAGCGGGGGATATTCTGATAAACCTTATATGCAAGTTGAATATTTGGTGTAAATGCAAAATTACTCAAACTTATGTTACAAATTTCGAAGCAACATGACAAATTTTTAGCAATTCAACCAAATTACAATCATTACATAAAGAACAAATGATATATTCGTCGAGAAGATGGCTTTTCAGTGGTTTAAATTCATGTAAGGAAACACTAATCATGTTGTACCAAGCTGTTGTTATAGAAAAGGAACAAATACTGTTGAAAGCCGAACCGAAAACAATTCATGGATTGCATGAATAGCTATTATTTGTCGAAATTCATAACGTGTCTGTTTCAGTGCAGTATATTGCATCAAGAAAGAGAAAGATACATAACGGAGAAAAAATGAAACGAGAAACTACAAATCATAGAAAGCAATTTTGTGTATTATAGTAGATATATAAGTAAAACCTAAAAGATACAGCCAAACAACATTATTAGCATGTGCATATAAGGAGAAATTTTAAATTGTGTATTCACTGAGAAGAGCGTTTACATATTATCATAACTTGAAGTGCATGAAAAACCATGTAAAGAATTTGTTATGGGTTGAAAAGTGCCGCGGTTGCTGACATGACATCACTTTCATATATATCAGTGAGTTGACTGACATGCAATGTAGCATGCTTCTTATTATTTGCTTGTCTTTTGTTGTTCATGTAGATACTTGAACAGTGGACTATGTATATGTGTGCGTCTGAAAAATAATAATAACATAATGCAAACAAGCCAGGCCTGTCCATTATTCTGTATACATTTTGTACACAACAATATGTCGTCTATTATAAGAATATATGATTTCAGTTTCCATCAGGAACATTAATACAAACTTAAGAATTCAGCCTGTGCATTATTAGAACCTTACAAATTTGGTATTCAGTATGTCCACTGTACGAAACTTACTAAGAATTCCGCATGCCAGTTGTACAAAACTTGACGACTTCGTATTGAGCATGACCATTATTATGTGTATTTATGAAGTATTTTCCTCAGCACCAGAAACGACCTTTTTGTTAAATCTTCATGCAAAGCTTATCGAGTTCTTTTATTCTTGCAGCTATTCATATCATATAAAGTAGACTTGCAAGTAATTTTGGCTGAATTATATCTAATGTTTGATATTAAAACCTCTTAAGGCTATAGATAGGACTAAAACAAAAAAAGGAACAACGGAGAGAAAAAAATACAAACAAACGCTAAAAAAATACACTTTAACTTTATTATGTTTACGTAAGGAAATATACGTAAGTTAAGTATGCATGAAACTATTTGTATATCCGCAATGAAAAGTGGCCCGAGTTGAAAATGTGGAGTTGCGTAGCGTGGAAGGAACTTTTTCCTCTCTATTTATCCTTTGAGGTAGAATAATGAAAATTGGGAGCTATTTTATTTGCTAATGCTATGTTGAAAAGAATTTTTTGATAAATATTTCAGGGGAATGTGTATATGTATATACATAACTATACATACAAGTTTTTTCGTTTTTCTCTGTATCTTATTTCTTATGTAATAATAACATTTCTTTAAGTTTTCTTCCGTAATAGCAGCGCAATTCATTTTTTATATATGAATCTCATTGTAAGTAAAATTCTCGTTTCTCTCCGCGTTTCAGAATGCACAAAGTAATATTCTCGTTTGTATACCACAATATATAAAAGTAAATTTCTCATTCCTCCATGCAATTCACAATAATTTTTGCTTCTCTCTGCTATTCACAATGTAAAATTCACATTGCTTTCTACAGCTCAGAACGATACTTCTCCGCAATTCACATTGTACAGTCCCCATTTCTCTGCGCGATTTACAATATTAGACCAGCGAAATAAAGTGATTCCCGGTGTACAACGCCAGGGAAAATGTTATTATTCTCGTGGAATAAACTCCCGCCCCCCTCGCCTCTCATGAGGTTAATGATGAACTACTCAAAATGGACTAACTGCCGTGAAAGTAGTATGTATAGCACATTTCTACAATCTGTTGGCTCTCTTGTTATGCCTATACAAGCATTTTGAACAAATAAATATACTCAGTTATATCCAACTTTGACCATCACAGCATTGGAAAATTGTATATCTGCAGGTTCTCTTGACACACTTGAAAACGTTGCGTTGAGCGTCTGAACATTATGATTTCAATTCAAATAAGAAAAAATAAATGGAACAAGTTGGTATATTTTATTCACATAACATTTGGGAGGGAAATGTGAGTGTGCATGTGAGTTTGAGTAAAAGTTGCTCGCTTACCCCATTTCAACACAGTTCAGTCCTGCTACAGCATTATAGAATAGCACAATTTGGTTCAGGTCTAATGTAAAATATATACTTTATATATACCAACCAAGTAATAAGTAGTGAAGAATTGTAAATCATTTATGAACGTACCTCAATTGTTATACACCAGAACAACCTTTATTTGTATCTGAGGTTTTCCTCATACATGACTAATGTCTCCGTCTCGGTTTTTTATTATTTCCGAAAACTCCGGTCGAGTTACATTGTCTACATTGAATATCACGTCTTTATTCCTCAAAAACAGTGAACATTCTCAAGACTATCCCGTAATAGCATTATATATTCTAATAATGTTCCGTATACAATACTAGGAGCTTACATACTTATGTAACATTTGTAATGTTGCCAATATGTACATCCCATTTAGATGCGTACTAAGCATATAGGTACGTACATATATTAAAATAGATTTACGAAGCATAGTCATGACATTTGTTTTGTCGATGGCAAAGATTCAATGCACCTGAAGTGAACTTGAACAACGTGAGAATTTACAAGCCTGTGTAATCAAATTCAATGCAAAAGAATATGAGAAATCCCGTAAAAACGTGAGCCATTTGTAAAGCAAATGATACGATACAACAGCTTTAATATTACATACATTCAGGTATTCTCAAGGTAGGGAGACACGGCTGTTGAGATAATCTACTTTGACATTTTCCACCAACTTGCAATAACCCTCTACTACTACTAGACTGATACATACGACACTACCCTTTTTCATGCAGAAACTTCTAAAAAATACTGTATTAATTTTTAGCCCTAAACATTCTCACTTCTTTTTGGAAAGAAAGAGTTTGGTGCACCCTTTTCCTCCATATACTATAGTACAAAGGTTTAGAAGCCTTGCAAGGGTTTACCTTATTACGCTCTACAAGGCTTCCGCAACAACAAGGGTTACCTGTATACATAAGTGTTACTTTGGGGTGAGGAAAAAGAGTTTTGATTGAAACTCCAAGGGTCTTTTACCCTCGAATCAGCAAGTTTTATCCCAAAAATGTTCACATTCTCACAGTCTTGTATAACAACATGCTTTAGTATACATTACCCTGTTATCTCCCTGTACTCTTTATGGGAATGGGTTAGAACCAGTTAAATTCCATGTTTTCTACCAAAGATTTTAATGTAAAAGGCACATAGGAATCGGCTCTCAAGGGTTGTTCTTGCATATTATCAATAGGTTTTTAAGCTCCTGGGAAAGGATAAAATCCAGGATTTCCACTTATTTTCTCACGTTTTTCCGCCTGTATTATTGCAATAAAATATGCGTTGAGCTATTGTAAATATGTATATGTGTGGTAAATAACTATGTATAGAGCAGCACCCAAGCCTAAATATTATGCCATCAGTATATAATGCATTTCATGTCATGTCGATTAGAATTTTTTCTTGATTTACGGTATTTTTAATAGAATCTTGAGCCCATTTATTTTGTACGAGAATTTGTGGAACTGATTCTTCAGTGCTTTTGAAGCATGCGTTGTATTTTGAAAATTGTTGATGTGCTATATGTTAATGGTTGCAGTTGGATTTGAAAACTATAAGTGTATATAGTACATGTTGTCAAATATATGTAGTTTTAAAATATTATATATTAAATCTGGAGGCTGAATGCTGCTCATGCATGTCGCGTATTTTAAGTCCTCAATACTTTTCATAAATGCGTGTAGACTATGTAGCACAGTTTTGAAAAATGAAGTCTAGGGAATTACTTCGGACCACTTGAATACAAAATAAGAATAGGAATGAGGACAGTTGTTATAATAAGATTGAGAGGAAAGCGCGAGGAGACGCAATTCTAAAATCTTGGTTAGGTTCAATATATTATACAGCCTAAAATACCATTCTCTTATAAGTATGTACATACCCAAAATCCTCAAGCGTTTAGTATCTTACACGCTTCATTCATATGAAATTATAAGCAACCACATATGAAATATTTTCATACTTGATTCTCCTTATTCTTTTCTTCTGCGATTTTTTCTTATATGTATGTGGTTTAGATATAACAAAAATATACTATATTATGTTGTGCGGTGGGTCTTGTGGATAGGGCAGACAGACGCAGGAGAGAAAGGAAATGGAAAATCTACTGATTTTTTATTCAACATGGAAATCTCTCTTTTATGTATACAGCTATACATATTCTATGGTTAGGAGAATCAGCAAGAGAGAGAAATGATGTGAGTTTTTGGATTTTCGATTAGTCTTTTTATGGAAGTGGAAAATCCTTGTGAAAAAATAGAATTGAGTTCCTCGGACGGTTATTGAGGGCTTGAATAAGAAATAGACATTCTGCAGATTTTCCTTGGGAAAACCATATTTTTATTTATACAATAATATGTGATGATAAATTCTCAGAATTATTATTATGACTATGTTCATCGTTTCTTTTTGTGAAAATGCTTTTATACATTTTCTATGTCAGATTTTTCGTATATTCATATATTTATATCTTCCCTGCATATGTTCATGTAGGCATGTCTCTTTCTCCTATTTATTCATAAATAAGTCCGCTCATTCCTATATAAACTAGCTTTACTTGTTCATATAGTTACATTTTTTTTATTTCTTGACCACTATACCATAGCTAGAAAGAATTGTATATTATTTTGATTATACTCTGGGACTAAATTTTGTAAGTAAACTACTATAGCAATGGGTAGGTTTTCAAAGGAAATTACAGTTGTGTTGTTAGTGTTGGGCAAACAGCCGCAGGAGAGAGAATATATTGTATGCAATGGACTTCCCTGGAAATTACTTTTTATGCATTCACGCTCATTAAATTGCTATTTAGGTAGGCGTTAAGTCTATATATTAGATAAAAGGCAATCATTGCCAGTTTAGTTACGCTTCGGAGGGCTCTAGCGTATAGTTCTCGGTCATAGTTATAGTCAACAAGTCTGTTTTTTTAACAAACCTTGTATCTTTCAAATACCTTCGGTATATTGCCACTTCCCCCGTGTTCGTGCGCTTTACATGTAAAAATATACACAATAGGGAAATTATTATTAACATTTTTTGAAAAACTCGCTGTTCGGAAGTCCCGCAGGAGCTACCCACCACCATCATTTCAAAACAGCTTCTTCACCCTTAAAAACAGCATCGTCACACGTGGAAGCTCATGAATTTATAGAAATCTTGAGTGATTCACAGTTTTTGTAGGGAATTATTAACGACTTATATACAGGTGAAAGAAAAACGAAATGTAAATGTAATGTAGCTTCATATTCAGATACATACTACTCTTTACCACATTTGAGGGTCATGTGTGCATATGTATATGTATTCATGTACTGTGCATGTGCTCGTACATACAGTGTACTTGGATATACATGTGTCAGTCAGGAAGAGCAGTGACACTTGCATTATTTACTAGGTGATGGTAGACCATGGCAGAGAAACAATTGTTACAAGTGCTGCTACCATGGTGAGATATGAAAAAATATTGCTGTAAAGTCCCAATAGTAATACTAAAATATTACGTTCTCTGATTGCCATACATCCGGTTTCAATAATGTTCCTATAAGGCTTTTCAGTAGTTTCTTCCACCCGCTGGTTTCTCTTTTATAGCATTATTTTCATGTACAATAATAATATTCTCCCGAACGCTGTCATGCCTGTGCCTTTAGTATTTACTATAAACTTGGGAAATCCTGTAATGAGTTTAAACATCGTAGCAGTGTTTAAATGTAATGCAGAGCTAACAACGATGATTAACCTAACTGTTGAGTTAATGAAATAGGCGATAATTTCACATAACATTATGGCATTAAATTACAATCAGTATGTTTATTTATTTTAATAATGTCCACATCTATAAATCAATACAAAACACTAGGAATAAGCAGGTTGAATCACAGATGTTTCACCCGGAATATTATTATGTAATTGGGATGTTCATTCGGTCCATAATTTAATATGAGGGTTGATTCTATCAAGTTGGGGAAATTGTACAGGGAAGGCAAAATATAAATTATTGGGGAATAATGGTACTAACCCTAGAACACAGAAGGGTTGTTGTTACATTTTACACACCATGGCAGTGATTCAGGATGTTTCTCCATCAATTCCAATAACTATACGATACATGTAATAACATGTGTACCTTATATAAATACATAGATACATGCATTATATGCGCAAGGACGGAGACACCAAGAGTGTCCCAATATTTCCCAACGCTTCATGAATTTAAACATTTGATTCTTCATGCTTTTGACCCTTTAAAAGGAATCAGGCGAAATTAGACTGATTTACAACAACGGTTTTCACACAGTGTGAAAAATTCCGTGAAACCTTATTTTAACCATTGATCAAAGGATTTTTCAGGAAATTTTAAATGTATTTCAACAATCTTACTCATGCATACACAATTGTTGCATGGTACATAATAAAATTTATTACATTCGCTTCATTGTATGCACATATTAAACGACTAGACAAGATCCAATTGATTTGAAAATCGGGTCATTTATGAATGAAAAAGGAGTAGTACAAGTGAAGGCGCGAGCATGTAAAATCCAAGGTTTTAAAACGTGTGTAGTAGTGTAGTACGGAGTAAAAGTTGACAAAGTTTTTTTTATGGACAATGCTGCTTGAATCTATTTCTCCCCTTTCTACCCTTTTCTTTTCTAAATAAAGCAAAGAACACTGGGGATGATTTTGTAGATATCTGCATAATATAACATACTAAAGGATGGACGGAGTTTCCCCTTTCGCTCCATGATTATGTAGATGAACATCCCTTGAATAACTAAACGAATGTACTCCACTCCCCAGTAATAACTCCGCCCAATGGTGATATTTTATATCTCGTTACATCAAACTGACTACATCAGTGCTGACTGGAAGGCTTAAATAAAGAATAGTAGACTATGTCCTACAATGTAAAGTACAGAGAGGTCAAGATGTCAAAAGCATTTAGAACTACAAGCATTACTTTTTCCTCCTTACAGCACAACAATAGATACTCAGTCCTCCCATCGTCCGAACCCTTTCCTTGTCATTTTCCACCGCTGAAAATGTCAAGAAATGTGTTATTCCTATGTAGTTTTGTATGTATTGTAAATAGCCGCACGATTTCTGTAAATACTATATTTCCAAATAATATTCTAACTCTTGGGAAAATTCCAGGATAACGCAATACTACACATAGTCATTTTGGCACCGTCAACCTGCCAAAAAATTGTTCCGCAGGTGTATTGTGTTGTGCAAGCTGAAATCAACTTTTGATTGAATTTTTAAAGTGCCATTGCAATAAGTTCCGACATGTTTTCAATATTTACAGAACTAAAGTTGATTTTTTTTGTGTATTTTTTTGACATGTACATATATCTATACATTTCTTGACATTTAAAAACTTGGTTTGTGATGAAAAGTGAGAACTGAAGGCTGTAGTACTGCTAGCTTTTTCCGAAATAAAAAAACGTGAAGTGTGCAAATTCAAAAAATTCAATATAATATAATAATTCCATTGGCAGCCGAGAACTGGTGAAACATTCTGTGGGGTTTTCTGGGAGTGAATTGAATGGATTTATGAAATTGAAATAGCGCACCTATAAATTCTAATACTTACATATAGATTCTATCTATCTACTTATATTTCATTGTAATTTCGTATATAAAAAAGAAAGTTCTTAAAAATGTGCAAAGGAAGTGGACGCGAAAAAAGGAGAAATGGAGAGTCCCAGACATGTGTTTGCATTCCATTGAAAAATTTCCCTATTGAGAAAGAGTGTTGAAGTAGAAAATAAAGTATTGAGAAAAATGTCCGACTGAGCCTATCTCCTCTCTTGTCAATTCCTTCTACATATGTACGCTTGAATTATAATATATACCTCTCTATTCAATGTCCACATATTTTCCTAAATTCACATAAGACCGTTCGCATGATATGTTAACAACACATCTATACCTTACTATTTCTGAACTTCAATTCTATAGTAATACATGCAGTGCTGTAATATAGTATGTACATACATACTGGGGATTTGATGAGTGTAAAGACTCTTTGATACACCCCAAGAACCATGGTGGACACATTGGATATAGACTTTTCAGTATAAGAGAACTAGAATCTTGACTTTGATATCCGCAGACTTTTCATGCACAATGTTATTATGCTGGTGTGTGTGAAAGAGAGTGGACGCCGTTGGAAAGAAAGG
Organism: Lipothrix lubbocki; assembly: GCA_034696945.1. Lineage (NCBI taxonomy): Eukaryota > Metazoa > Arthropoda > Collembola > Symphypleona > Sminthuridae > Lipothrix > Lipothrix lubbocki. The sequence goes on from JAQGAK010000446.1 coordinate 30,196, forward strand.
GAGAAAAACTTTTCTGACTAATGCAATCTTCGTCGCTCTCACCATGGCATACCAGTAGCCATTCCATTTGATTTCATACTGAAGACATGCATTATATAATTATTTATGTACACCTTTTCTTAGCTTAGAAAGCTTATAATATATGAGAAAAGTATTTATGGCAAGTGCTGGTAGTATACTTGTATAATGTATTGCAATAATTTTTCTTCCGATACTACTCTAGTTATTATGAGAACTACTGCATACTTGAAATGCTTCATGTATCTCATGTATATGTTAAACCTAATCCGCCAAATTAAACTTGATTTTTTGCGTTATAAAACAGTAGATGCTAGGGTAGTGTTAAAGCGACGTCCCAAATGCACTAACCACCACTGAAGTAATCGTGAACGTAAATAAAGATTACACTGCTGACTGTAGTGAGGCTGTCAGGGTTACTGCTAAATACGAAAGCAGAACATAGAGAGAAAGCTAAGTAGTGCGTTGCCGTAACTGGCTACTGTTGTATAAATAGTGTAGTGGAATATATGTATCTAGTTTAGTTATAGAAAAAGAATCTCTTTATAGATACGTTGTTGTAAAAAAAGTTACATAAAAATAGGATTTAAAGGTGTGGGAAAAGGGAAATGGACGGGAATCGACACACTTGGCCTTTTAATTAACTATTTTATGGTGAGTTTTTACATCAAGTGGACATGAGGGACTTAAGTTTTCCTCTTAACTTTGCCCACCAAGCTTAGGCACTTCACAGATGCTTTCCGCTATATGAAGCTTATACCCTTTATGGAGTTTGTAGCTACTAGTGGATTTGGCTGTCGTACCTTTCATCAGATGTACAACATCCTCATTTAGATCAGAATGTTTTTACCACGAAAAACTAGCTTTTCTACCTTTTATCATGCAAATGAGAAATCAGGGAAAGAACTAAATCTTTAACTTTATCTAAACTTTAAGTTTAACACACTAATATACACTACAATAGTTATGTAGTAAATGCTGCTGGAATTATTGCGTACGTCATAGCACTTATTCTTATTGCCGACATGTGGATGGCCTTTAAAGTGGACAGAGATTTTCCCAGGACAAAAAAGAAGGCGGAAGAGATGAAAGGAAAGGGAGAAGAAGAAGAAGAAAAAACTGGTGGGAGAGAGTGAAAGAAAAAAAGTAAAGTAGGCTGTCGTTGAATTTGCCCAGATGATGCGAATGTGATGAGAGCGAAAGAGAGAGATAGAGAGAATAGAATGGAGGTATAAAGTATTTCAACTAATCGTAACAGGAGTGGCGGAATTGCAACTTGCTCCAACCAGACTTTGCTTTTTTGTCCTCAGAATTTTTCGTAATACTGATGTAGCTATAGCATAACACTCTCTAGATGCATAGTTACTTACAATATATACACCAATCACATATCAAAATAAGAGCTATTTCAAATGCTATTTACTATATAGACCAAAAATCTTTGCTATCTCTGTTACCCTAAGTGTTGAAAGTGCATTGTAATGTGCTAAAATAAAATAAGAGATGGATCAGAGATAGGCGAGAAGAGAGAGAGAGAGAGAAAATTCGGATCGGACTTATAAGGTCTCACAAGTGCAAATGCTTAAAAGGACCTATATGTGTACCATGTCTAAGTACATGTGTCTATCTATGAGTGACTTAAGTGAGTAAGAATATTGTGGGAATGGGAAAGGAACGGATGATTGCAAAGACAAGTGAAGATGATAGGGACTGGACTAGCCGAGTGAATTGCATTGTGCATGAGCGTCTCTTTGGATTAGACCAACAACGGAGGAACACATAAAAGGGAAGGCGGCAAGAGTTGGTCTTGGTCTTGGCATTGCCCACACTAACTCACAAGCACATTTACACACACACACATACATACACACTATTCCATACACATGCACATTAACGTCTCACTAGCTTCCATGGACATTAACGTCTCACTAGCTTAGTACGTGCACATGTAAATACACACTAGCTTACAACCAACTGAAAATACACACAGTAGCTTACATACACACCAAGGTACACTCACCACATTACAGGCTTAAACACACATATATACAATAGTGCTACATATATCCACTCAGCAAGTCTCTTCTCACACCAAGAGACCAAAAACGCCAAAAAGTATTCTGATGCTCTCTAAGAAAAAGAGAAAAAGCTTTTTCTCTTTCTCCCGCGCACTTTTCTTCTTTCGCTTTTTCTTTTTCCTCTCTCGTATAACCTTAACAACACAGTAACAAGCACAACTATAGATCCGTAGCTTTTATGATCACGTCTCTATGCACGTTTGTGTAATATGCAGTGCTAGTGGCCACAGTATGTATACCTTAGGTGTGTATGTAAGTGTCGAATATAATTAAAGGCGAGGAGAGGCGAAAAGGTTTTCTAACGATTTTAGCTTCACACAGAAGAACACTCACACACACTTAATATACACTTATACTGTTATACTCCAGCTACTAGGTTCATCGTCAACGTCTTTTACATTCTATCATCCGTTTCATATAGACACATTTCCCTTTATGCATATCAGCCGGAGCAGTGGTCATTCAATGCGAGTCAATCGATAGGGGGTGTCGGGGGAGGTCAATTGACTCACTTCACTCTCTCTCTCTCATTCCTGCTCTTGCTTGCTGATGCTGCTGCTGGCCGGAAAAGCAAAAGGGAGAAAGAGCCAAGAATGTAAGCACTCAGGAGAGCAATTCACCAGTGCCTAACATTTGCCTATTTTTACATACAATCATATATGCCTGACGTGCGGGAGGCTGAAAGTCTCCGATACGGTGAACATATATACAGCAGCGCTATAAAATCTGGAATCTCTAGTATATTCACAGTGGGGAGATTAGTGTATATCCTGTATTATCACATATAGCTAGGTGCACGACAATAATGTATGTACAAACGGGAGTCTGGAAATGAAAGCCGATGTCTACAACTGTGCATAAGTTGACATTATAGACAGCTTGCGTTAAGCAGAGGTCGGTTTTTGGAAACGAGAAGAATACATTATTCGGGATTTTTCTCCGCAAAATAATCCCTTCATCATCATCATCATCGCCGTTCAATGGCAACTTGCACGTTTGTCGAGCCCTCCTCACTACTCCCGTGTGCACACAGCAGTGCTCTAGAATATCTACCAAATTTACGTGTGTTGCCTACACAATGGTATACATAATTATTATTATATACATACACTGCTACTCTGCATACAATTTCCGGAGAGGATTGTCCCTTCCTTTACAGACCGTTAATCTTAGCTCGCAGGCAGCAAGCATGCTCCCGTATATATAAATTTGATAGTACGAGGTACATAGCGAGGTGACGTTTCCGATAAAAGCAATCATCTTGCAAGCGGTAATCTTACTGCATTATCATATATTACTTCTAGTGTAGTGGATATTTATACTTGTATTAAGTATTGCGTTTTACCCCATTGCATCTGTAATTATAAGTAAAAATTTTAGAAATCGTCTTGCCTGTGTAGTAATGAAGTAATTATCTGTAGTCTCAAAACTTGCAATATTTGAGTACATTACAAATACCACTAAAAGCCTTGGAGATGATATAATAAAGGGAAATTGCATATAATCAAATCGAATATTCCTGGAGCCTATATCCCCGCCGTCCGCGTAATTGAATATTCGATGGGAGAATGGTAGTTGGGTAAAATAGATGCAGTCATCATTCTCCTCACGACCTTCTTGGCTACTAATTGAGAGACTGTATCTGTATATATAGATGTATGTTGTGTGTATATTATATGTATATTACACTGCGTACCAGCATGTTGGAGAGCTAAATACTATAATATACGTACGTTATACATTATCCACTACCAAATCGTATGTATATTTTACATTATGGAGCATCATTACAATACCATCGGGTTACATGCATCTTGATATGCTTCATGCATAATGTACATTTGCACAAGGGAGCTCATCCAAAAGTAACAGTATATAACGAAAACGAGCCCTTTTGGCAAGGCTAACAACAAGGCAAGAGGGAAATCCACATCTGTGGAATTGTGAAACAACCCAGAACCTACCATCCTAGTCGCATGATTTTGTGGCCCCTGTACATATTTCCAATCTTTAGGTATACACAGCAAGTACTTTCATAATAAAGCATAAAAGATACTTTAAGGGACAAATTGATGACAATATACGGAGTTTTAATACAATATGCAAGTTTACTTACTGAACCGGGATTTCTCTACTACTTATGTTTGTTTTTGTTTTGACTCACGACAAAAATTTATATTTCATTTAACTGGTAGTAGCAACTTAACTGTAATGGTAATGTCATGTACAAATATATGTACCTATATAAGAATTCAGCTGTTATATGTGCAGCATAAACTTGAGAAATATACATATATACTTCAAAGTTACGCATGAAATATAGTATCCCAACATAGTATATAGATATTTGTTCTGGTCTAAGCATTACTTTAGAGCATTTAAGTACCAACAGAAATCAAAACAGTCGTGATCCTAGACTCCGTCAGTCAAAAGTACGTAATCACATGTGTGTCAGCAGTTTGGAGAATGCAAAAGTTGGATCTTCAAATATGTAAGCTGTATGGGCTTGCCTAACTAATAAGCATATGCTCATCTATTTACCGCAAGTTGTAATTTTAAGAAAAAGAAGAGCGGAAACGTAAGGAATAATTACGTTTTTGAAAATAAGCTACTTCATGAAACTGAATACGAGAAGAGCAGAAGGTCTTACTGCTTTATGCATTAACACATGCATAAGTTTACCCATTGATTCTAAACTTTAGGAGGCCCTACAAAGCCAAAGATTTTAGTATCGCTTTGCCTTTTAAAAGTCAGCTCGTAATTTACAGTTTCTCGGAAGGAGAACCCGAAAGCTCATAATGCTTGGTCATAATGATTACTCGCATACACAACAGCATTGCCAATAACAATGAACTTACAAGATAAGTATTTTACAAAACCAAACTGCATGCCATTTTGGGACGAAAAAGGTAGATGTGTATAGTAGTAATAATGGAATTTAAATGTTCGGCATATGTCACATACAGTTGCTGTTTTGTGAACAGCTGAGGAAACTTCTGTGAATTTACTAGTTTACTGTTTTACTGACGCAAGTTACAAGATTTTCAGTCATAAGCAGCAACAACTGTACCGTAGAAATATTAAGCAACAACTTTACTACAGATACTGTAGGCAAACTACTAAGAATATTTCAATCAAAGGAAAAGCTTTAGCGGAGCAGAAAAAAATACATCCACAAATAAGCTTGTATGATTTTTGGGAGGGTTTCCAGTTTCCACAGGAAAATTGTGGACCCTTATTTGCATTGTTACCCTATTTGCATGAAAGCACTTATTTGGGCAAGTTCAAATAAAGCCGAGTTTTTTCTCTGCATAAGGGTACTATATAAATTTCCTAATGTATTTTCTGCCTTATGTAATCGACACACTATAAGGAATACATGGAAAAGAGGACACTGCATAGATGATGGAATTGTGTAGAACCCCCAGCCATCCACAGGGGAAGTTTACATGTAAAACTCTCTGGGGTTTGTTTACATAGCATTGCATTGAATTGCCTTGGCAAGTAGCAAACTTTTGTGCTTACAATGCGTACATACGATAAGGTTACGTATCCCTGAAGCGTCCAATGGCAAGAGTAAAAAAAGAAACCAGTGAGACGACTGACCAGTGCCGGGGAAAAAGGCCCGCATATCTTGAGCAGCCCTCAAAGATGACAATGTTTTATGCATTTTCCTCCTTGTATTTACTTATGCTTCTCTTCATCTCCTCGCACTGAGTTTTTCTGTAAAATAGAAGGAATTGGTCCAGAATAAAGTGTATAAGTATGTACTAGAAGTTTTTTCATGTGCACATACGTATACTTACTTTATATGTATAATGAATCGCGCCGATCGCTGAAGTATGCTTGTTTCCTGTTACACTCATGCAGGAGAATACATGTATAACTAGATACATACATATGCATTCTTTGCCATACACCTTCTCCTTGTCATCATCATCGCACAAGCTGAGGAAGAGCTGTTTTTTTTTCGTTTTGGCACACTTGCCCGAGGTCCGCGTGTATTTATTCACCCTCTCGTCAAAAAATCTTTTTCCAATTCAGATTACTCGCAAACATTAGAACCACTTTGGTTTCCTTAAACTGCCAACTTGCAGGATTAAATACATATATTTTGCACATCACTCCTTGTGAAGGTGGATTTACTTTACTGCTTTCTTAGCACACTCAACTCCCGATCAAGGAAACAAATTCAAGTCAAATGTCCTTTGGTATGTAAAACGGGTGGAAAGTTTACTTTGCCGCTTCCATTTGTATGTAAATGCATAATATAATAAACTACGAGAGTTTAGAAAGTCTTTTCTTTTTTTGTCTCGAAAACTTTGTATCATCTTCTTAGAGGGTTCACTTGAACGGCTTTATTCTACAACTCTTATAAAGGTCTGCCAACTGAGGAAGAATAATTTTTGCATTTATAAGAGGTATTTTGTGGTTGTAATAAAAAAACAATTCACCGAAAATTCAGCTTACGATAATCAAAATTACATCTAAACTCAGTTAGTTGGCTATGAATAAGTGCAATTTCACCATAAAATAAGAAAATCCAATTATTCAACCGCATTAGAATTGAATTCATAGGTGGTTTCATGTGTATTTGTAGTCCAAGTTTTTATGCAGCCGAACGTTTATAGTCGTTGTTATTCATGGACTTTTTACCATAGTCGAACCAGTTACATCAATTGAGGTTGAATAGTCACTGGCATCACTCTGGCATTCGGCTTGCATGCGAATAAACCTAATAAATAAAAAGTTTCTCGTAGGATAAAAAATTCCATGACGGATTGAAAAAAATCCTTTCATTACTGTATATTCTAGTATAGCACACATTGACTATTTCATGTATGAAAAAACACAACGAGGAGCATCAGGCAGATCCATGCTTAAGTTGATCGCATTGAATGGACAATGTCTGCCATATTTATGTATTACATACATATATTGCAACTTATACATATATAGATATACATATTATGAGAAGCAAAAAAGTCTTCGGAAATTCCATGGGTGTCAATGTTGGTGCAAACGGAAAGCGTGCTTCTTTACAAACCAACAAGTCTTTATGGATTGTCTATCAGATATATAGACAATCAGGCCTATTACATACAAAATAGAGGCTGTTTGAATGTACGTTGATTTTATATGCTACAAAAGAAATAATACATGTTACAATATATAAGGAAAGTATGAGCTACTCTTGCGCTACACACGACTTGAATCGGGAACGTGCGTTAATCGGAGGACAAAAAGGGTTATTTTTTTCTATCATCAAACAAAATCCATTTAAAATAGCCAATACGGTTAGACGGGCCGATAATAGGCCCTAGAACTATGGGTTTTTGTTGGTGCTATAGTATATATAGATATACACAATCTCACTACCGCTTTCTCATGGAAATTCACCAACTTTGTTTTTTACCATACACTGATATACATACTACCGTTTTCCCCTTTCATCTCCCATGTTCAGATCTATAGGGATGTACATAGTAGGTATGTAGACTAAGGGAGGCAATCTAGAGGCAAAGAACGGGAAAAATTAAATGTAAATGGACAAGCTATTGATTGAATGGATTGGTGCGGGGAGATGTGTAGTATGTGTGCAGGAATGTTCTTATTTAGTATAAATAAGAACATATGGGATGGGGCCCCACAAGGAAGGACTTGAGTCAAAGGGTGCAAATTTCAATCTTCAATCTCCGTTTCAGTCAGCTGCCAATCTCATTCGAATTTAAGTGTGTATTTCCTCAACTACTGATTTTCACTGTTCTTGTAGTTTACCTGGACAGGACCTCCTAGGAGTTTTCATATTGAATTTACTGTATGCATAGTGTATGTATATGTAGCATACCACTGTAAGATGTGTGTGTATGTATATAATTATAGTGTAGGTAAGTGTGTAAGGGTTGAAATCCCGTCCATGTTTACAATTTAGAAACGCCTGGACTGGAGATGAAACTCCTGCATTGTAAACCGAATCTCATGGATCTCTTAAATGTCAGAAGGTTTTGTGTTCCAAGTTTCTGAACACATGAACGGGGATATGGTATTAATGTCTCAAAAATTACATATTATATGATCTCGTTTTCTCTCTCTCTCTCTCCGTGTGCAACAATAAGAAAAAAGAATGCCCCTACAAATTGCAGGCTAATCTTATGAATTTGTTCCGAGATTGAAAGGGAGAAGTGTGTTTGTGTGCTGAAGAAATACAAAGACTATGAGAAATACAGCGGTTAACTATATTCCACAGAGCTGGGCATCACCCTTGAACAAAAGGAGTCATATTATGCTCCAATAGAAATTCACAGCTTGTTGTTCTTGTTTTTGAATCCGTATAGTATAGCTACTTAAGTGGAAGCTATCGTTAGGTAATTTTTTTCAACGAAGCTATACATATATTTGACCCAGTAACTCCAATTGGCTGGTCTGCCATTTATTTTTTTTAGTTTTATAATCTGAACCGCAATTGAGTATTGAAAGGTGCAATCATGTAAGAGTTTATTAAAACGTAAAATTATATAAGAGTTTATCATCAAAGGGTTCTTACCTAGTAAAATTTTCTAGCCGTTGGTGCAACCAACCAACAGACTTGTCACCCAACTGTCACCCATTCGAATTCTTCTTAAATATCTTTAATGTAAATATACCAATGAGACTTGCGTGCTATGCTGGGTGAAAATAAAGGCGAGAGATTTAAATCCTTTTGAAATTCAAAGGGAAAATAAATACTGATACTATTGATATGCTTAAGGGAAGTAGGTTGGCAATCATTGGTGGAGACAAGGATGAACAGAAAATTATGTATTAGCATTTGAATATGATTTTTCCAAAGTGTGACTGGCTGGGTGGCATTCACACGCATATTATAAAAGTACTATGTATGTACGTGTGTCTTAAAGGGTGAAGGATTCTCACGCGCATACACTCATACACATTTATTAATGCTTCATTTTGTAAGCGTATACGTCTCCCTCCTTGATTCAACCCTGCTTACAAGGTATTAGGTTGCAATCTTCAGACTGAATAAATTATCAAACATTAGTCCGTTAGGAGTCTGGTTTCGTCCAATGGGAATGGTATTACCCTTGATTTTTTAAGGGACTAACGGGTTGCATACTAATTTCATAGACTTCGTTTAGGTCTCGTTGCTTATTAGGCCCGTCCTGCGCGTGTTTTTAATATAGTCATATTTTAATACGTAGTGATTGTACATAATTCATGTCGAGTTTAGATACAAACAACTATGTACACAAGTAAAAATGCCAGTTGGAGGCTATTTTATTTCGCACAGTTGTGTTTTCTAGTTTTTCAGCCTCCTTCGGGAGAAAGAAAAATGCTAACCAGCACATATGGTAGAATAATTATTTTACATATGGCACAATGTCCTGTTATAACGCTTTATAAATAACAATTGTTGATTGTATCCTTTTTTACATGATTTTCTTTTCCTCATGATGGTGCCAGCTAACTTTGTTATTGTTTCGCTCCAAGGGCATCAGAATCCCTTTTTATCTTCTGTTCTCATTCAACATTTACTTATGCAGATGTGGAAAAGTGTTGGAAGTCCCGAAAGCTACAAATAGTTGATGGTGAGCCTGAAAAGCTGCTACCAATATACAATATTCTGCAGTGGACGACGCAAATCGTCCAAATATACAAAAAGCGAGATAAAGGCATACAGAAAGAATAAAACGTGTATTGCTTGCACTGTAGGTATATGTAAAAGAAAAAAACGATGTTAGTGCCATTGGATATTTCACTGGAGAAAAACAAAGATGATATGTATTTCTGTTGTATGTATACCGTGCGATTAAATGTATCGCTGTTCTAATGGAAGGTCCAGTGACGTCGATGGTGCTTTGCTGAGAGTTAATCGAAGCATTAAATGAACATGTCATTAACAGTTGCTGATTTTCCGACTCGACTACTTTTATGACGACGGTGTTTTCTTTCACCGGGCATTACTACTGCATGACAAGAAATTGAAAACGAAGAGAAAGGGAACAAATACTTGAAGAGGGAGGGTAAAATCAAGGGAAATGAAACTTACTAACATTAATTCTTCTATACGGTTATATAGAACCGTGTATCTAATATTTTATATCTCTCAGTAATAGTATCCAAAACCTTCGAACTGCTTATGAACTTGTAAAGTTACATGATATATGTATGCAATAACCGTGACTACTCTCCGGGAAATAATCATTAGAGAAAAACTTATTAGTAGATTCAGAGCGAAATTAAAGAGTAACTTACGATGTCTTAGAGTCGTCCTACCAATAATAAGTGTCTGTATTTAGCAGATTTACAATGATTTTTGTAATTTGTTAGTGCCATACAAATGTACAAGGTTTATGCTACTTTCGAGTAGGATATTATAACTAAACACAAGTGATATGCTAACGTTTACTTGCATAACTAAATCTGCAAATAGTTATACACGAAGTTTTACTTTCTGTTTAGCTCAATCTACAAAACATTAGACTCGGTTTTTACACGGTTTCTTCGTCTTGTTGAATCTTTTAATATTGAATCCTTGGGTTTCTGGGAATGCATAAAGGCTGCTGAAAAGAGGGAAAAAGCAGAGGGGAAACCGAATGTCCAGTGGACCATCTCCCAAGGGACCACTATATTAAGAGATAGAGTCCCAAAAGTGATGTACATTGTAGTACATTTGTATCCAGCCATGTTTTACAATATGAATATATAAGTGAAGGACGGGATGGATTTTTGGTACCTCCGCATCCAGTACATATTCTTTGTAATATCCGTTAGTTATGTAATAAGAGTAGACATTTCCTTGTGCGTAAGATTCAAACGGGACTTTACCTTGTAGGCAAAACCCTACGCAAGTACATGATTGTGCATTACATGTACAAAATGGAAGAACTATTACTTATAGATGCACCAAGTACGAACAAGATATGAGTGTTTTGTGTTTTTACATGAATAGGTATAGCTATAAAACTCGCAAGTCATAAAAAGATTTATACAGTACATATATGTAGCTACAAAAAGTAATAGAGGCAAAGCAAGAGCGATGGCAATGGCAATGGAAAGAGGAATAAAAGGAACCGTACAGCAACAAATTCTGATTTGGTGTGGGAGGAAAATTCTAAAGCTCTGCTGCCCCAAAACGTAAATACAGTGAAAAGAATAACTGTTGAAAGTGAATGCAAGAAATGGCCAAACGTAAATATACGGGCTTCCATAATGCACAGTTCCTCCACCTAAATTTACATTAGTTTGTAGATACATCTACCTTATATAACATATCCTGTATAGGATATATCCACCATAACATTGTATTGCTCATTTCAGCATAACAATGCTTTTTAGGGTACGCTAATGTAACTTCGGAATATCCGCGTGGCGTTGCGGGACAAATAAGAAGAATCTGGGAACAGTATTTCTGATGGATGACAAATAATAAAATGTTGAGTATCGAATCTTAGTTAATATCTTTACTAATAATTACTAATATTTTATACTCAGTATGTGCAATACAACTCTTTACAGATTGCCTTTGTAATCAGTAATAATTGATATTTCACCAATTACATTTATTGATATTTTTCGCCATAAAGTTCATGTCAGTAAGGTATGTTGCAGTATAGACGTGTAGCCGTAACTGTGCTAAAGGCAGCGGGGCGTGAAATGTCCCAATTACCTTGCAATAGTTGGGCCACTGTAATAACATCTGTAAAAACATACCTGGGAACCTGAACCTTGAAGGCAGATGCGGAGTGACATCAAGAAATCCTAGACCTACGAACCATAAAGTGTCGTTCACCTGTTCAATTCTTCATTTTGCTGGCCTTGAAAATCATAATATGTAAGCACATATACAGAAGATCTGTAAGATGCCTAAAACATACATAAACAAATACTATAGATATAAAGGGGTAACTTGTCAATTATTAATTCGATACAGCTAGGTGGAGAGCATGTCATCAATTGCATCTAGAATAATGTAAGATATAAAGGCCACGTAGTCAAGTAGCTTTCAATTTAAAACGAATCAAAATGGTTTTAAATCTGGGAATTATCCCCCGCATAACTGTCTAAATATTTCATATAGTGATGGTATATGTAATGCATTTTAGCAATACTTGCACATTACTAGATAAGTATAGTTGCAGGTATCAGAGCTAGTATAAGGAAACCCCGGAGAGCTTGGGAGAGACTAAACCACCCGGAGAGGCTTTCCGCAAAATTCGTAAAACCTCTTTTTTATTTTCATGTCAGCTTCCTTCCGATCTGTTGCTTCTCTCACTCAATTCTCACTCACTCCACCACACCACACTGGCCTCATATGAGCATATAGGACCTTGCTGAGCCCGCACGTATGCATGCTACTATCAGCTCCACATATGTACATACTATTACAGTTATCCACACTACTACAAATCTATTTTTTTTTTCTCCGAGGATGCTCCCTTTATTCTCTGCTCTCCACAACTTAACCCAAAAAAGAGAGAACACGAAGAGGAGTTTAACCGCAAGGAAAATCCTTGTATATTATCCGGACAGGATAACTTTATTTTTCTCCCTTGAATTTAAATCTTTAAAAGTGTAACCTTCTATTGCGGGCTAAATTGAAGCATAAAAAAGAATTAGATTTAACTTTATTGAAATACATAATTGTACACACAATAAATGCTACACTTACAATTAATAGCATTTCAATGAAATTCTAATTCTTCGGCGTAGTCAATTTTTGTAAATGAGCTTTTGAGCGAGTTAAACGTTTTACAACATTTGGAATAGTGTCTGGAAAGTAAAATATTGCTTTCATGTTGTTGAATGAATAAAAAGGGTACACAGTTGCTTAGATTTAACAATCGATGATCAATCTTGATTTTGGCAGTTTCTTTTGTATTTACCATCGCTTTAGCTGCCGGTGAAGTTAATGCGCTATAAAGATTATCCTTCATTGTAATAATAGTAACTCTTCGTCAGCTGCACCAGTGCAGTCCGTGGAATAATATTTAAAGAAGTATTTAGTGACATATTTTGATTATGGAAACATACGTTGACTCTACATATAGTATGGGACATTGTGTGTCATTCGGTATGTATATATGGGTAAAAAACAAGGGAGGTAATTATTAGCATGAAGGCGCTGCTCCTTAAACTGACTAAAACATGACTGCTCGTCATAGTCATGTCATTATAAGTACACCCATCCATTACAATCCTGACTTGTATCCATATGCCGTTATGCATTATTTTCTAATGCTCGTCAATTAAGTGGTAATGAGCACGCGACGACATGCTGCTCTTCTTTTGTTGCCGTCACACATACCAAGTTTTTTCTCTCCTGACAATGATGCAATAATATATTTATACACTTACATAGATACATGTATGTACATTTACGCTGCTGACATCAACGAAGTGCTAATGTGCTAAAAGTGTTTTATACCTTCATTCTCTTAATGTTGGTCTTCCCTCTTGTGCTTTAAATGCTAAAAACGTAACGTCATGACCACAGGCTGTTGATTGTAATTAAAATCTTCAAGATAACCAACCGATTACCACAATTTCATTTACAATCAACAGCAACAAATGTCCCTTTGAAGCTTAAGTGGCAATAAAAATGCACGCGGCTTAATTGGCAAAAAACATCAACAAGGAACAGTTGTTCTGAGGTTACAAACGTGAAACTGCTAGTAATAAAGAATGCCATACAAACTAAAAAAGACGCTATTTAATTTATAGGATAAAACAATAATATAGCATATGTAATAGACAAATATACAGAAGTAACATAATGAAATTAAGCTTCAGAAGATTGTAAGTAAGGTGATAAAGATACTATCATGATGTTGAAAAGGTAATTTATAGGCAGAGATATTACACGAAGCGCAGTTGAGGTGTCTATTTGGAATGAATTTTTTATCAAGAGCGGAAGAGCGACTAGCTCGAACCACCAATAGGAAGGAAAGGGTTAGAGCTATGTAAATGTGAATCCTCTAATGAGCACTCTTATTCATGGAGTAAGGCTAGCCTATGAATATACAACCCCTTTGAGTATTTTTTATCTCACGTAGTTTTATCCGTGCATTGGTCCAAAGCTCTGCATATGCGTTGTTGTTACCCACCACGACGGCGTTTTTAAATTGATGCGTCTATATTTAAATTATCCAATGAGCCTAACCTATTTGCCTACTAATAATTTTTTGTTCCAATATACAAATATTTCTTTGTATAAGCATAACCAAAGGGTTCTGGTCCACGGAAGGTGTCAACGAATCTGGCAATATAGCGCTGAGCCGAGGGATAGTACTTTTAAGTATAGTGTCGGGTTGTGTGTAGCAGTAAAAAACGTTATGATAATGAAGGGACACACGTTAAGACATGGTCTGCCACAAGAGCGAACAGTAGCCAGTAGCACGCAACTCTTTGCCTCGTTTCATTCAACGGATCCTTCTCTATACAACGAGCACATATAGTAACCATAGGAAGGTACAAAGGGTTACGAGGATAAGAGGTTCTAGGTCCGTATATAGGTACATAAGAGAAGCCACAAAGAACCGTTCCTTCATCTTCTCTCTGCTCCTTCATTGACAAAGGGTAGATAGTGGTTGGTTACTTTTTTAGGAATGAACGCGTGCTCTTTATTTTTTTACAGGACCTAACACACATGCTATACTATTATGTATGTAAATTTAGAGTGAGCACACAAACACTGTATTTATGTACATTTAAGATGATCTCGTCTAAAAGGAGATAAGGTCTATAGGGCTCGTCCCGTAAGATCTTTTTTAACAACCACTGAGACGCTGCAGTAGCTTATTATATGTGTACATATCCATACTGTTGTTGCTATTGCATAAAAAAATTCTTGAACTTAAAATCTACAATAAGTGGTTGCGTTCAGTTATGCAGCCGGTCCTTGGTTTGCTTGCCCTCCGGTAGTATTTCTTTTCATCAGTCAGAGTCTCCTACCTATGAAGTTTCTCTGAATATACTTACAATCGTATACGTTTCGATGTCTTGAACATTATCTGAACGTCATGTAACTCACAACGGATTGAATTGCCTTGAATTCATCGTTTGTGGAGTAACAGTATAGTATACGGCTAAAATGGTGATTACTCTGAAGTTCTAAGAGTTTGAACTTACAGCAATGAACGTTACAGTAACTGCACTTTAGGTATGCATAAAGCTAGCCTGCACACGTTTAAACTCTGTGAATCTAATAAAGGTGACGCCGGATTTTGTCATAGAAGGATGGTAAAGAACTAAAGCTGCTCAGGTTCAAGATGATCATATGCGGATGCTTAAGCTTCACGGTTTTATTTCCCTGTACATTGTCACAATGCTAGTGTATAGAGTATATAAATATAACATGTACAAGGTTCCCTTTTACATATAGGTATACTTGCCCTTCATTGTTACACATGGTCCTTACCTTTGTATTGTACATATAGATGTAGGTTATGTACAGTTTAGGTTACGTATAAGCAGGCACATGGACCGAATTATCTAAGCTACTTCAGGATATAGACGGAATAGTAAAAAATAACTAATTTACATGTTAATAGTTGAAGGGTGGGATGATTCCGAGGGAGACCCTGATGTGTGTGTGCAGGCTAAGGCCATTCAGGCCTTCACACTTTGATTCACACTCCGACTGTGTGCAAGGCTGCTCCTGCTCTGCCTCGCTGCCACCAACAGCATCCAGTCTCCTGAAATATTCTCATGTGTCTATAAAATTGTGATATAGGAGCTTGGCCCTTTTTTAACTCAAGTGAGTTTCAACACTGGTTGTGTACTTTGGGAAACATGAAGAACAGTGCCTTGATCCACAAAGTAACTTATCCCGTAAAATTGAGTTTTATAATTTTGTGAGAAATACTATACAAAGAGTAAAATAAATTATTTAATTTTAATTAAAGTAATTAGCATATATACCTAATTGATAGCAATTATGTGCTAACTGCATACCAAGCGTGTTCATTGTTTGTAGTTTTAGTAACAACTCATCGTCAAGGATTTACAATAAAGTGTGGGAAAGTGAAATACGTTGTTCGCACACTCAAATGCAAATTCTAACTTGTATAAGTACTTCAATATCCCCATGTTATTCTTTGTGGTCTACTCGTGAGCTGTTTAAGTTTTCACATTTAACTTCTTAAATATGGTGACGTTGTTATTAAATCGGAAATGGGGTGGAGTGAGTCATAAATTTAAATTCATATTGAAATAACTGGTGGATAAAATGGTTCACTGAAATAAAGTTAATAAAAAAACTAGAGAAATTATCGTGATAATTAAAACATACTGTATGTGTAAAGACTATTAAATAGGATAAATAAATTCCACTAAACGAGGAATGCAGTAGTGGAACAGTTGATGGAATAAATAGAATGGAATTTATGCTGTGCAAATAATCTAGTACAAATAATTTGGACTAGCATAATACAATTAGTATTGTTTAATATTATTAATTCACATATCAGTGCATGCTCTCAAGTGTGCAAGCCATGAAAATGAATATCGTTGCTGGGCTTGGAAGTAGAGCATTCGTTGGGTTGACAGGAGGTGAGAGAGTTTCTAATCTTTCTCTCAGTCTGGTTTCTCGTAAGTCGGTCTTGCAGTACTAATGACATTTTATATCTTTCTTGGATTTCATATAACTTTGGCCATAAAAAATATTTTTTGATGTAGATATATGATTAGAATTTAGTTCTTCGAAATTCATTTTGCATATGTACGAAAAGCATTTATTACATAAGGGTTGTTTCTCCTAATTGTTTTAAAGATTTAGTCCAGATATAATATGTATGTACATAGTAAACATCATCACATAATTAATGACACATGAGGTGCTTTTGTGTGAACAATTTTGTAATTGAAAGTCTTTATCTGTGACTAATTTGCTACAACCGCTTTAGTAATTATTCATAATCCACTGACTGCTTTGATTCTTCATCGCTTATGACCTCTAATTATACAATTTTAACAATTAGTCAATTAATCTCAATGTTTTTGAGTCCCCTTTAAAGCAAATAAACTAACAGTCAATTTTTTTTCTTTACAGCGGAACCTCTCAAGCGTATGGAAAGGAGCATCAGTTCTCCAGCTACAGGTTGGTGATCGAATTTATTTTACGCATTCTTAAAAGCATCCCTCAATCATTCCTCTCATGGTACGTTCAAGCATAACTACTAGAATTTCCACAAAATCACCCTGAAAAGATACCCAAAACGAAATTCTTAAATTTCCCTAAAGATCAATATACCTCAACAATGTAAACTAAAAGGACAGATTCAATAAATCCATCAAACCCATATGATTGATGTTGTCATTGCCATTGCATACATTCACTTTTGCTTTCGAAACAATGGCGTACCCCATATTGCGTTATTATACGTATGTACATTCTATGTATATAGACGCCGTAATATTCAATCTCCCTTAAAAACTCCAGAGATTCCCCTAAAAGTTAGAAAAACAGTATTGAGAGGAACCTCAAGGAGAAGCTTCATAAATTACACATATGCATTTCCTAAAGCTTAATAGCACACATGTACATACTTATGCAGATGCCGTTAAGGCAACAGTATCATATACGTTATTACGGATGTACATAGGAGTCTATTATATGCAGTGAAATACATTTGTATTGTACACCGACGAGGGCTTAAAAATCCCCAAAAGTTCCCTCTCATCTGAACAGGAAAATCTACATGAGAGTTGTCTTTATGGAAACTGTGTTCAATTATTTTTATGCTAATGATCCTCAAAAGTATCTCCGTCTATGCAGATGTGCTTGTATGTACAACGTTGAATGAATTTCTAGTTTTTCATGCCAAGGTTCGTTCTTGTCCAAACTTATTGTTGAATGAATAGGGCTTATTCAAATGTGTATAGTGTATACCCAAAAAAACATTTTATGCTAAATACCATGACCACCACCGCTTATTGCATGTTCAGGTCCATGTGTGGTTGTAGAAAAGCACTGAACTAAACTGGCAGAGAGTTATGTATCAGGGCTCATGCAGTAGAGTATCTACTCTCTATATTTGCTTTGAATTTGACTGGAGCTTAAAAATCCGAATTACATTCCCCCCTGTCTATTTATTTTCGTTTCTAACCCGAAGAAGTACGTTAGGAGGAATAAAGGAAATTTATATCTATGTATGCACTTGTATAATGCTCGTAAAATTGCAGGTAAGTGAAGCACAGTGCTATAGGTCGTTTAACATATATTTAAATACTTGCGAAGCTTACTGCAATTGAGATGAATATAAGATAATATTATTTTTAAAAGAGCAAAGCTATTTCGTAAAGTGTGTTGGTATTATGTTTCAGGGGCTATTTTGTCTCGGTGTATTTTGAACTCATTATTCAATATTAGGGATTGCAATACATGTAGATACAACAACCATTTTAACATTTTCCGAGTGTATAGTCAGAAATACAACAGTATATGTATTTTATATACTTTTTTAGTATAAATACATTAGGTACAAATGCATTATGAATGCATCCATTGGTCACATATTACGTGACACATTGAATGAGTAAGGACATTTTAGCCTGAAAATTTGGGGGAAAATCCAGGAAAACATATATTACCTGCATAAAGCATCCCTTTTCAAGTATACCTAGGAACTACGTATATTTATATGAACATTGAAATACAAACTACTACCAAAGGTTACAAGTGGAATATGTTTTTTGGGGCTCAATCCATCTATATAAAGAACAATATCATGTATGGTACCAGGTTTCCATTTTCACGTGAGAATTATTTTCCGCCGTAGACAACGTACTATTATATTATAGAGGAAAAGCAGAGACATGATTTTTTGTCAGGATCGTGAGATTCTTACCTGTACATGACGTAATATTTTTAAAAAGTAAACAATGTTCTGAGATCAGGTAACGTTCTATCAATCATTCTTGTACATGTGTTTGACCCCAAACTTTAGTAAGTATAGACTTTTCAACTGTTCTTGTTAGACTCACGATTCTTAAATATTTCATCTTATCATCAGCAGCAGCAAAGTGTTTCAGGTAGGATGCGTGAATTTGACTAAAATAAAGTAGAATTACTACACTTGTACTGTTATTTGATTTTTGGGACATTTCTTTAAAAATACCCTCCAGACATGCACACACACAGTATTTTATTTTATTTATTTCTTGTTTTAAAGAATATTATACGCAGCGTTCAGTGTACTAAAGTATGGTATACTAAGTTAACACATCAGCAAAGATGATGCGGTAAAGCTACGTAAAGACCCTCCTCGTTTTCAGCCACTTAGGATTTTGGGGGTGAATATTCCATTTTTGAAGCCTCGGTTATCCTATCTGATCCTACTGGCCCTCCAAACTCATCTCTTCCCAGTCCTGACAAAATCCATTATTGTGTTTAGGGATGCTGACCAACTCTAAATCCACCTAGATCGAGTGGGAAAACCTGCTTGGAATATTAATTTTTGGATTGTTAGCCCTAAATTCTTCACTGAATTATCGCTTTGTATACGATTGTCTACAGAGATATCTATACTTTTGAGGATTGTCACTACTATTATCACATCCAATTGTAATTGCAATATACTGTGAGCTTCGTTCCTGACGTGTACTTTACGCGTAATGGCGATTAAAGTGCAAGTACAAAAATGTTTAGTTTACATCCAAAAATCTTCCTTAACATTGCGCTATAGTCTTATCGTATAGACTTTTTAGATAGCATCGAAAAAGGACAGCTAATCAGAATACAGAATGAATAAAAAATTGGAGAGGCGTGGAGTTTGGTTAAGGAGTGTGCCTGCTGTATAACCCTTCTACTATGTATAATAATGTAATATGGGCTGCGGCAGAACATTCAGATTCATGCAAATGACATGCTCATGCATAGGAGATGAAGAGAGGAGCTGTGAGGAGACGCAAGGTGGTTGGATTTAAATTTCCTAAAGGGTTGGCCCATCAACTCTATATATAAGTTCTATAGCCCCTTGCTGGCCCAATGAGCGGAGATAGGAAAGAGACCAGTGGCATACGCCAGGCAACTGTCTAGCATGAGGCGCATATCTTTGCATTTAATCAGGAATCAAATTCAAAGGGTTGGGCAACCTCACCTTCATTTACATGAGACGCACACGCGAGATCCGTGTGTTAATCAGAAAGGCTCACGAGAGACGATCAACGCTTTAAGCCTTCCTCTTTTTTATATTAAATAAATTCTATCCCTTTTTGAACCTCCAGAACTAATGTATGTACATACAACTGTGCTGCTTAGCGGATGCTAGCTCTGAATAGTGTGTTAGCATATATCCCGATTACCCTATCCATTTCAACATCATCCCCACACAGCGTATTATTTTTTATTTTACATTAATAATAAATTATTTTCAATATACATACTTAAACCCTTTGGAATCATTGATGAATAAAGGGATTGGATATGAAAAATACTATCGAAGGCTCACATTCACAAGGTTTAGATAGATGATAGTAATAAAAAACACACTCTTTGCATTCGTGTAGGCTAGTTGTTCAATGAGAGATGAGAAGTTGGAATGAATGATCGAGTGCCTGAGGATGAATACTATATAATGTTATTGTTCAGATTTGAGTTCGCTTACTTATCTATTCCATGTAGATATGTATACAGTTAAATTTGTATAAATGAAGAAGGTAGTAGTAGTAGTAGTAGGATTTTCATATGATAATCAGACTACAGGGTAACTGTCCACGTGGTAAAAGCTCGCTCCGCTCGGCTATTAAAAAAGCTCTGCCACTCGGCTCTTCTTGAGGGCATTTAAGGATGCTTATGCAGCTTTTATATTAGATAAGGGCATGAAATGAATCCTACTTTAGTTACACATGTGAGCCTTATGCATAGATATATACACCTATATAATACATATATAGTTATCATAGGAAGAAATAAAAAAACCACGGTGATGATGATTATGAGGATGATGAAAGGCTTAAATTTTTTTGTCCCAGTAACAACCAACCTTCAAGGTACGGAGACCCTTTCGGTGTAATCATCCTCCATGTGTGTATATGACTTGAAGGGTAAATTTGAGAGTTGTCAGTGTTTATATGACTCGAATCAAATATACATATTGTAGTCCGTATACCAAACCTATACATTTTTCGGTCTTTAACGACAGTCGTATGGTTCACAAAATACTATAACACTTTTTGCTCCAATCTGCTCACGACACAGCGTTTTTTGTTCCCGGTCCAACTTGCTTGCTGCTTACTACAAAGAGTTTCTATACTACACAAATAATAAAAAATTTCCAGCTTGGCTGTTGAAGTTATTAGGAGCACGAGCTAGAGGATACATAATTATGTTATGGTGACTCTGAGGTGGTATGCTTAGTAGCAGCCTTTTTAAAATATTGAATATTGCATACAAATGATGGGCATTTTTGAATTGAATTATTATTATTAGAACTGACATTTTTGAAGCTATAGCCCTGATGTTAAGGAAGAAGCGCTGTACGTAATAGGGGTGTGTACATATTTCTAATGCTATGAAGGTTTAATATTTTAAAACTTTAAACAGATATGAGCTACATTCTAATGTGTTCAGTATTAGCTAATGCTATGGACGTGTAGTATGAATGGAATAATATGTATACAACAAAAATACATATGGATGGTAATATAATGAATGTTTGTCAACCCTTTTGTACAAGATTGTAAAAGCATAAAAAATAACATGGAGTTGCCACTATGTAAAATCTATTGGCTACCAGTTCCTCCCTATGAACAAGACTATTTATCATATTTCTGCATTTTTTGTTCCCAGTCGGTGAACGTGTGTGCGTAAGCCTAGAGATGAATGAGTTTCATAACGGTTTAAACTCTAATGTGTTTAGCCTTTTGGACCCCTTAGTCATTTACCTCTTTGGTTACTCTGCATACAATTTCAATTTTTTAAAGGCCTTACGCGCTGGGACACACGACACAATCCTCATCTGTACGTAACGTATTCGAAACCTTATTGTCAAAGCGTTATTTTCCAGCGTCTATGTATATGAATGCAAGGAATATAAAGCAACTATACACAATGTGTTTACAGAAACACTTTAGTAGCCCGGCTTGCATATGTTTGCATTTCGTTTTTTTCTCCGTGTAAAAAAGTTTACTTTGATTAAATTTGGGTAGAAGGCTGGTTGGATTTCAACGTATCATTTTTCACGATGCAGATAGTACTTCTACCCTGTAATGCCTTATAGTCGGGACTAAATGGGACTAGATGACCGACTGACGAACTGTCTGTCAGGAATATTTCTTACTATTTTTCCAAGTTACATAGTAAACACATTGATCGACCGAAAATTTTGTAGATCCACAAGCTTTGGTAGATCCATAGAAATTGGAATTCGGCGCCGTAAACGTCCTACAATCAATCTTTATAATAATACAATTACTTTAATTTTGCCTTCACAAGATTTATGACCATGCGCTGTCTGCAGAAGATTTTTTTTGAAAAAAACCTTAGAAATACAGGAACAAGAAACAATAAAATTGATTATAATCATTTAAAACGTTAAACGGATCGAGTTTAATATGTAGACGATCTGTTAAGTGGATGCGATGATTGGGAAAAAGGAAAGTAAGCGGGAGTATGTGGGATCGAACCTTTTTTGGGCCGAAAGCTGCTCTTTTGATTCACATGAACATACGTATCTTTTTTTACTGTATTGAGAATATACATAAGCATGTAAGGTAAAGAAACTCAGTGCATTCACGATATTTAGCTACGTATTTACAGTATGTTCACCTACATTTTATTTCTTTTCCTTCTTGGAACAAGGTGAACGCCAGTTGCCTGGCGGTTGTCGGGAACATAGATATACACACACATTCACTTCTTAATCGTCGTCATACCTTTTGACTCGTGTTTTCTGTTTTGCCTTATTTTATTATTTTACTCGACCCTAACCATTTTTCTACTCATCTTCACAAATTCTATACATACACACTAACAACCTTCCAATAATATTGTGTATTGCAATGAGGACAAGGTTCATCTTCACTATCATTTAAAGTATATTGCAGCTAAATTTAACAACATCTTTGTAGGAATCATTTTTCAGTTGCAGTTCTGTGTACAACATTTACTTTATAAAATGACGTAGTCGTGCAACATATATAAGGTTGCAGGTAAGGCAAACCAAGTAGGTAGTACCTATTGCTTTATGCTGATGGAATTACATCATTGCGTATGTGCTATTAGAAGTGTTGCCTTTTAGAAAGAATCTATAATTTAAAGATTTTACAATTCTGTATAAACTACATTCAAGATAGAACTTTATACGTAGGGTCAGAAAGAAATGGTTTCTTGAAGTTACTCTTGTGGAAACATAATAGAATATTATACCGAGAGGAATCGTCTGGAAAGCTCGTCTTCTGTTATTTCTGGATTTGTTGTAAGTACATATGTAAGAAGAGCAGGAGTCACGGTAATTTGAAACCACCATATCCTTCTATTTTGGTCTGTCGAATTCTAGCATCATCCTACGGCTGCATTTTTAATATGTACCTTTCATTAAGATTAGCGTATCCGTCTTCGTGTTATTTTCCCTGTTCGACCAATGCGTCATCAAACACGGTTTTATGATGTTACAGTAAACATGTTCGAAAATTTAATAGCTTAAATGTTACACAATATCAATGTACGTTCAACATTTCTAATAAATCCAATGTGTTACAGAAATTATTCCATTGTTGTTTGATTTATAACTGGAACATTTAGAATCTCCAGACATAAATCTGCCAAGAGATTCAAAAATGGTTATCAAATTGTTTAGTATTTTACGATAATACTTACTCAACGTACACAGGAAGTTCAAGGTTAAAAGCAGGATAAGAACTTTATTGTTCCAAGACACACAATTAGATCATAAGATCATACTGCACACCTACCTGGTTATTGTTGACATTAAAGTATATCAAATTGTTTTGATCCTTTGCACCTAGAAGTTTCTTAATTTATAGAGAGTTGCAATCACTAAGCCATTCGGCATCATCGCACATAGAGGTCTTTACTACTTGAAAGCCAAGAGTTGCGTAAGGATTAGCTAGTTCTTCCCGCATCAAATATTGCGGACTTACAAGTTGTTCGCAAAGTTTTAATAATTAATGAACTTTAATTATTACAGTTATTTCGCAGCAAAGATGACAAGTAATTATTGTAAGTATTTTTGAATTCTTTACCGTCTAAAGTCTAATGCCAATGGGGAGGCATTAAACATCCCTATACAACAGTTTTTAATACAAATATATGTATGTGTGTAGTGTTTGCAAGGATACTGAGGTTTAGTGTTTAGTCATTGTTATTGTTTGGGAGGAAATAAAAATATTTAAATCTGGACGCGTTAGTACTTAACCCAAGCATTTCAACGGTAAATATATAAGGTCATTTATAATTAATAAACATTTATAACAATAATCACGATAATTAATTACTAATAATTTTTCTTGGCTTACGTGGGTATTAATGTATTCACACAATTAGTACGAGCTTTTGCATAACAACGTTATCCGTGGTCAGGCTGATTAGTGCTCAAAACAGTATGATCATTTATTTTGAGCATACAGACTTTAGGTTTGTTGTATCAGAGCCGTATGTACTTATGTGTACTTTTTTCATGTAGTACATTACGTTAAAAAGAACTCTAGTAACTCTAGTTTTACCATGTAACAAGATGGTAAAACGTCATAAACAAAATAGAACGTAGAAATAATAGCTAAAGTTAGACTTTACACGGTAGTTTTGCTTGCTAAAGGTGTACATTAGAACGAACGCATGTATGCCTGTGCGTGTTTGTATGGAGCGAGAGTCAGGAGTGTTTGTTCCAAACAAGCATGTATTTCTATAGTTTGTCTGCCTGTCTGCTTGGAAGACTTGGTCAATTGAATCCTCTTCTCTGAATATATGTAGATGACTGGTGTTTATTTTATGGTTAAGTATGCGTAGTAGAGGCGTAGGGCGGGAAGTGGGAATGGACACGGAGGAGAGAGAATCGAGCTATGGGAAATGTTCTTTCTTGTTGTTGGTGAACGGTCTCAGAGGGAAATGGCTATGGAGTTGAAGTCGGATGCTTTCTCCCCTGTTGAGAGAGCTATGATTATAGCCATTAAGTCTCTTGTGTCCAGAAAATATATTGATCGATTTTTTGGGTGCTCTCTCCTTTAACTATATATTTTCTTCGTAAACACTTAGATCCTTCTGGACCTAGTCTTTTACCATTTCTACTGCTGGAAAAATTTTATTATATCTACTCAACTGAGGTAGAACATTCAGATTTTGGAAATTCTTACTATCGTCATTTCTGTATATTTGATACTAAGTTTGCATTAACTAGCTGGAATTAACCAGACTAGTTAATGTAACTTCTAACATAATTTTTTATGTGCAGTACACACAAAAATAATTAGTAATTCCATTAGAGACGATTTATTTACAATTACCGTTAGTGTAAATAGTCCCCATGGAGAGCAAGAAAAGTAGCAAAAATTAGCATTGAAAAACCCAGAGACTCAATTCTTAATCAAGTTTGATTACCAAAGGAGCGATGAGAGAGTCTAGAGTGAGATGTGGATGGGAGGCGTGGTAGGGAATAATTCTCCCCTGTCTCCTGTGCTATACATGGCATTTTAAGCAATAGTAGTTCCCACACGTCTTCAACTGAGACAGAGGGAATAATTCCCTGGAATTGCTCAAGTATTTTCCCTCAAATAGTGGAGAATATTTCCTAGAGGGTAAATGGTTCCTTTCCCTTATACAACATCATTGCTTTTCTACTTACGTCCAAGTATATGCACACCTAAAGTATCCATGTAGTCAATTATGCACAGCCATGCATTTAGGTTTACTTAGAACGGCCAACTTTATAGGAAAATGAACACAGGAAATTAGTTACAGTACAAGAACACCAGGCCTGTAGCAGTACTTTCCATATAGAGTACGGCAGATACTGCTACTAGAAATACTATATACCAAAATCTACGCATTTTGCATCTTTTCTATACATGCAGATATACTTTTATATGTCTATTTAAAAGTGTGGCTCGCTATTGTCGATAGTAGTACGCATTGTAGATGAGGGAGATGAGAAGGAAGTGCATGGCAAACGGTAATAGCGGTTCTCGGACCAAGAATTTAGTATTCATTCCCCCATCATGAACATTCTCGGCAACCTTAGTTGATACTGGGGAAAGGTAAAAGTAAAGCTTCTTGTTGTCTGCACCTTTTCACTACAGGTCTACATACTTAACAGCATGGTCCATAGCGTGTTTTCCACTTAAGTCTTCAGCATCTCGGTGGTCGTTGCAGGAAAGAGCATTGCTTAACTGCACGGGGTTAAAGAAGCAGCTATAGATGAGCCACGGTGCGTACATATACTCGGACCAAATATCCACACTGTAATATTATACTTGCTGTTGTGGTCGAATCTCATCAAATCAACGCACAGTCACTTGATATGGAATAGGACTGTACTTTCTGTAGTTTTTCAACTTTACAAGGGTTTCAACTCTTACTACTACGTATAGTAGTTGTATTGGCGACGATCTTAAAAAGCTAGGAAAAATGAAGTATTTATGTAGTCGAGACCTAGATTTTGATTTAATTATATGTATACATATACGTTCGTAGTGCTTGCAATAACTTGCAAGGTTCAATAAGTCCTGATACTTAACACACGTTGCCTATGTATGCAGTAGATATTCGGACACTACCATCTAAATAAATGAATGTGAGCAGGGTAGACATGCAAGTTTCTGTAAGAGCTCAATGGTTAATCTTGCTTCCCATGGCGTCCCGTAGCTCATTTCACTTTGACTGTACTATAACCTTTGTCTGTAATAAGAAGAGAAAAGGTTAGAAGGTACGAATATTAGTCTCATTTATACGGCAACTTTTACAGATATTTAAGGACGTGCTAATGAGCTTTATCAAACAATTAATATTTCGTCATAATGCTTATAAGCATTATGATTATAAATAGTTCTTTGAAAATATTTTTGCAGCAAATGATTAACTCCTCGGGTCGAAATTGTTTGACATTTAGGTTTAATTACATGTAACGCATTGTATGCTAGCACAACATTACTTTAAAGTAATATCCATATATGTATTTCCATTTTAATCAATTCAACCGCGTGATCAAATTATGTTTCTGTGCGGTGTAGTAGTGTCACTACACAATTTCGTCCGATTCACTTATCGGTTGGAGCCTGTGATTAATGATTTTTAGTAGAGGGCGACAATCTTTCATGTTTGACACACATGCTTAAACCAAGCATGTGTCGCTTGTTAAGGGTTGGAACATACTGAGCTGCATCGCTAAAATACAGGGTCCAAATAATTTCCATACCTGGTACCACATAGAGGTTCAAAAACCAGGGAGAAAGTGAAATCATGAAAATAGAATTGTACGCTGCGGACTGCCTGTGTTTGTATTCAACTAGTATTATTTGTATAAATGTAGGAGCAAGGGAAAAGGTATGTCTTGAGCTCATTTCTCATTCAGACGACTACCTCTGTTAGTCCTAAACTATGGAAAAGTGGGAGTTGGGTAGAAATAAAAAATGTTGGCTCTTTTTTGTGCTGTGGAGGAAGAGAAGAAAAAAATTGAAGGAAAATTCAAAGCTACCTCCTTCTCCGTCTCCACCTCCGTAGCAGATCTGCTGTCCGTGTACATATGTTATTCCTTCTCTTCCCGAGGTTTTTGTATATTTTGAAATATTTTTCCTTTTATAAAACTCTCACGTACTGTGACCTCTCTTTTTTGCTCCCGGCCTCTCTCTCTCCTGCTTTTAAGTAATAGCGGCGTTTTGCATCAAGATTCTGAAATTTGCCTGCCTCTTCTATATTCCAGCCTCTTTTCTCCTCTCTTGCTCTCCTCAATTCAACTTCTTTTTCCACATTCAAAGGTATTATATGTATATATGTTCAAGGTAGTTGTTCAGTGTTGGGCACAAAACTTTCCCTTTTCTCCATTCTACTGCACCACTATCAAATGCACACTTGCATACACAACGGCATGTTTATATGCATACATGTACCCACACTTTTTTTCTTTATACTGCCTGTAACCATAATACATAAGCCAGTATACCAGTTTCAGAACGAGCAGCTTTGCTATTAGTATAAAAAGGCCCGAGCGCTTTTCAAGTATTTCTTCATAGTACATTCTTGAGGTTTGACCATTTATGCATAAGCTTCAAGGATTCGGAATATGGTCTGGCGCTGGCTTTTGTAGAAAGGAAAGCTAAGCATTGAATTCTCTCTTTCTTATCGAGTGTTAGAAACTTTTCTTTTTTCTTCTTCGTCTTCTCTCAAACGGAATGTTGGATGTTGTGCTATATATAGTAAAAGGAGTTTCTGAAGCCGTCACAACGATGCAGTAAAAGTTCCCAAGCGATTTTACATACTCATAACTACATTGTGACGGTTACATTGCTTACGTAAGTATGTATGTGTTACTTTGTACGTATAGTGTTCTTAAGGTTTATAAGACTCATGTAATGCTTGCTTAAGGTTTGTAAGTATGCATGTATGTATTACTATATGCTAAAGTATGCATTAGTTATTGACGACTGTATACAGTATGTATAGGTGTTAATGTTATATAGGTTTTGATATATTTACGGTTTTTGGTAGTATAAAATTCTATGGCGATGTGGTAGTACTTGTTAGACCTATGTGTGCAACTGTTTATTGTGGCTCTTGCTTCTTACTCTTTTACACTCTCACTCTTATTATTCCTACTATTGCTATGACTTCAACCACTGGACGCTGCAGATCTTCCAGCTCCGGTCCCCGTTCCCTTTGCTATTCATGCATGCATGCATTTGACCATGAGATTCTTTTGAATTCATGACTCTATTCTCAGAGCAGTCGTGAACAGAAAGAAAAGTTACTTGCTGGAGAAATTGAAAGGGTGACTGTGAAAGGCAAAGATGAGAGGGTGACTTTCTGCATCTATCAAGGTGGTCAGGGTGTTGGGCATTGTGCATAATCCAATGAGGTGTACGTTGTTAATATTCACGAACGATAATCCATTGCTTTGTCTTCTGGGAGAGCTGGACACGTTACTTCTAACAAACTTTATGGTATGGCCTCTTTCAGAAACTTTATGATGCGTAGTAAAACAAATGGTGTAAACACAACAGTGTTATTAGTCGATTTTCAAATTGTTTATCCGTATTACAAAGAGTCAAACTTCAGCACGATATTAAATAAACATTTAAAACAGAATGGTATTGTCATCTACTTTATGCTTGTTTGATTAGTGAGATTGATTGAGAACGATTTAATAGGTCCTTAGGTTTTGCAGATACTTTCCAATAAAATAGTCCCTTATGAAGCAAGACATCATTCATAAATGACTACAGGGGTGAAACAGTGACTTAAAGGTTGGATATTTATCAACCAGTAGGCACATTCAATAGATAAGTAATGAAGTAAGCTTATTGAGAGAAAGAACCTCAGTTTAATAAGAGAAAGGTGTAAAAGCAATGTGTGTCCTCGAATGAGATCCTGAGGTATAGACTACTGGCTACTTATCTTCATGGCCTTTCCTGTCGCTCCAGCCGTCAACTCAACAGATCCATTTCACTTGTGCAAAAGATTTATCGTCATCAGATCATCCGGATCTTTTCCGTTGCACAACAGCGTCGAGAATAAGCTTTGTTTGTCTATTTATATCCCCGTAGTAGTTTTGTCGTCATAGGCAGTACCCATAGTATTGCTGTTGTTTTACCGCGCTGATGAATGCCTGCCAATTTTTTACCATCTACCTCTTGACACTCATCTATGTCTAGAATTCTTTAATTTCTGCGGGATTCTTTTACTTTGTTCTACTGACTGGCAGCGGCTGACAGGTCTTATCTGTATTACTGTATGGGATTCCAAAGCCTTCAGAGATAAATTGATTCTAAATTCGGGTGGCTCTATAAATTATACAGGTGTAAAAGATAGATGGGCTAAAATATATAAAAGATGCATATAAGAGTATACTTCTATAGGTATGACCGATGCCGAAATTCAATATTGAAACGACAGCAATGTACAAAAAAGTGTCATCGGTAGGAGAAAATATCTGGAATTGTAAAGTGTGGAACATTGTCAATAATCAGGGGAAAGGCACTGCTGATGGAAACAAGGTGGTCATGTCATGTGTGATGTACTTCTAGCGCGCGGGTTTCACTTTCTTCTTATATACTTCTAGGTAGAATAAAGTTGACAGCTGTGTACGTCGGACCCATAGTCTACCTGATAGTTTATATGAACAACTCATCTCTAACACACGTTTCTGTGTCATGCATGTATGTATGTCCCATATGAACAGGAGGATTGGTGGACGCTATTGATTTTCGGCAAAAGACTCAAATCTCCTGCTGTGCCCGGAAGCCATGCTCAAATCCACTTTTACCATTAACTCTTTGTTTGGCATTTTCACAATCTTCCTAGTTCTCACACTCTTTTCTATTGACTCCGCATAGTCCCACTCAACATGCCGCTTTCCCTTAGATATACATGTCGGCACTTACTATGCAACGTAATATTATGATTTCCATGCTCGGACATTTCCATGGATACTTCCATATCTTTTCGGAATCTAAATTTTAAGAACTTTCCTTACCTAAACTGCATTACTTCAAGTCCACATTTGTCTTATGGACCTGCTAGCGTTGTTTGACTTTTTTCTGGGTAGTCTTTCGTCATCCAGTTTTCTCTTGGGCCAACTGCTGCCGTCCATTTTTCCTTTCTCAAGGGTTAGGCACTATCGTGCATTTTTACGTTTGTTTTCATATCTTTGAGTACAGCTCATGTTCAAGGGAATAGCCGCTTTTGGAGGAATGGTAATCCTTATAAAAGCTATTAGGATTTGATATGCAGGAAGCATGCTTCATGACAGATCGGAATCGCCGATTTGCATGCAAACTAAACCTAAGGATAGCGCTAGAGGCCACAATATTATCACAAGGAAAGTATTTTGAATGAAAATGCTGTACCCTATCTGTATTCGCAGTCGTCATGATGGGGAAAGAGCAGGATGATAATATCTGTTTTTTTCTCTCTCTCTTCTCATTGGGTTACTTCCGCAAATAGTAATTTCGATTTTGTAAGAGTATCGCTTTAATGTAAATGGGTACACGTATGTGCTTGATAGAGTCTTGCATCGTGTGTATATATTGGGATGCGGGTGATTTGATTGCGAGAGAGTCAAGTGGCCGATGAAGAGCGTGGAATGGGCCACGTGGACGCTGAGACTTGACTAAAGCCCCTGTTCATAACCATTCCAACAATGCTCTTCAGTAGCAAAGAGAGTTGTAAATACATAGATTTAGGAATTTTTTCACTGTGAAGATTGCTCTCGCTTTCTTATATACATCTGTCTATTTACAAGGAATGTCGATATACTTGTGAGAAAAAGGACACTTATTAGAAATGGGGTAGGATTGGTTTTTGGCGGACATGGATGGTGTGGAATAATGTCCTTGCCGTAGATACCTATACATATATATCTACTTGTACAACAAGTTTGTATGAGCGCATTTCTAAGTAAGTGGAGATATTGCTGAGGGTTACACATTAGCAGGACGATGTGTGCAATGTTTGGTGCGCTGTGTCTAATAGTGCGCTCCGATTTTCTGTAATGTTTCATAGACTCCGCTCTGTTTCTATAATGTTTGGTACGCTCTGGCTCTAATGTTTCGTTTACGAATGTTTGCTACACGCTCTGCCCAACTATTCCACTCACATGATCTCTCCAACAACCTATCCTCCATACTCTCACTCTCTGACCAACAGACCATTTTAGATGACAGGGAAAGGGACTTGACTAGCCTCAGGAGGAGTTAATCGGATGAACCGAGAAAATGGAAATGGATCTCTTGTTGAGTCACACAGTCCTCATCGTCTGTTGCTGTGTATGCAAGGAAAAGGTTAAAAGGGACTGTGTATACTTCGTATTATACTTCTGCATATGTGTAAGCAAAGTGTAAACTAGCCTCGTGTTATAGTTTGGTTTGATGCGAAGTATGTACACTTACATTAGTATTTCCATGGTCCGTTCATTCCGGAATATATAGAGGGATTCAGTGTCTAAAATGGAATCTCATTTCCATTTCCACGGAGGTATTAAAAGACAAAAAGGAGGATGAGATGGTGAGAGAATATAGTGCCCAAAGCTCCCTTTCCTCCTACTCTTCCGGAGTTTAGTACAAGATTTTAAATATGTACGTACGAATTCCTAGTGAAGACTGCACACAGCTTTCCATGCATATTAAACTCCTCTCTTTCTCCATCTCTGCATTCCTCTTTTTGGCTCTGATTCAAGATACATAGAAATGAAGATATTTTCCTTGGTTTTTAATGCAATTTACTCCTGACTGAGCATTGTGTCCGTCTACCAAATATGTATGAACTTGTGAGCTACTACCAACAGTAGCTAAGCCGTCTTTTTTATTGGGGAGCATATGTGGACAGCAAAAGATTTCCGTTAAAGAACTTAGCTGGGCTAGTCCAAGGAAGTGAGTTTATTTTTCTGGGGAATTTCACACGTTTATTCTGCACAGCGTTGCGATGCAGGAAATATATGCACACAAAGCAAGTAGGGTCAGTACACTATGCTGATAGGCAGTAATGTATTTACAGCATAATGTGTACCTATGCGGTGAGCATGTTTTGAGTTGACGCAACGAGACGGTGGCTGTGGTGATGAGATTTAAGTAAGTTTTACGATGAGATGAGATTGAGTCGTTCCAACTTGTTTACTTGCTTGTTTGTCCGTATTTAAAGGGTCGACGCGTTACATAACGCACTGCCTTGAGATGCTATACTAATGCAGTTTTAGGAAATACAGGCTGTACATTGGGCCGATATTTTCCCCTGGCTTCTTAAGGAAGAAAGAGGTAAAGTTTATACCCACGAATCTCTTGGTCTATGGAACTCCTAGTCCTGGTGGTGATGAGGAAAAGGAGATGGAAATTCTGGTTGCAGAACAAGGTGTCTCGTGTTAACATGCTTCTAGTGAATACATATACATAACTACCGTATGAGTACAGTTAAAAAGCTTTAATACTTATTTTATGTACCCTTGAAAATCAAGCAGAGGGGTTGAACTTACACAATAAGAGCGTAGGTGACGGAAAGTGTTTTCCAGGAGTAGATAAAGAAGTTTTAGTTTTCCGAGAGAGTGTGCATAAGACACACTGGAGCACAGAATCAGGCGGTCTCTCCTATATATTATGATGTTGTGGATGCGGAGGGAGAGGAAAAATAGAGTGCGGAATGAAGAAAGGGTTGGAAATCAATGTAAAAAACTATCTCTTAACCTTTATTGGTCACTCTATGTGAAAAGAGAAAAAAGGGGAAATCGCCAGTTATCCCTTGGGATTTAGTCGGAAGAAAATGAATAGCACCTTGTTCTCTTTATATAAATTAAATTGAATTCTCCTCCATATGGCTTCTGTATGTATACTGTACAATGTATATTACGTATACGTTGTACCTGACTCCGACACTAACTCCTCCGACCTCTGGCTTCCGTCTTTCTCTTATTTCTTATACACTTACGGCAACTATACACTTGGTTGACTGGTGTTAGCTTATGGTCAGTGACTATACACTCGAGCAATTCTTGATTGCTACATATACCTTTCTATATTTCCCGTATTTTACTTTATCTCAGTGAATATCTAACTGCTCATGCCATGCCTCTGGTCATATGTGGATGCACTGGTGGAGGATGGTGGACTGACTATGAATTACTATGGGACAATACTTAAATGTCTGATTTAGACAAGGGATTAGGTTTCCTCGGAATAGTATAGGGTTGGCTGCTGTTTCCGTATTCCCTGTTTAGTCCGTTCTACAACTTTACTTCGCAATTTACAAATGCTTACAGCATCAGTCAACCTTCGTGTTAGTTTAGTCACCTGGAACTTTAATACAAGTATTGGTCGAACCCCAAAGATTATTTGAGCCTATTGAACTTCACAAACACTAAACCTTCAGTAGCTTAGTGATTTGACTTTCTGACAGTTTCTATTCTGAAAGACACAAAATATAAAAATGTATGGTGAATTACGGTGCACGGAATGCATATCAGTTGAAGACGACTTGCAGGGATGAAATACTAAATTTGACTACACATGTTCCTGTAAACATCCTTTACTTTTACACACATGCCTATTTACATTCCGAGAGCATCAAGGCTGAGCGGAAAGGATTCCGGGTTAGGTTGGATGATTTACAGAATTGCTACATAAAATAACCATTCATCTTGGCCCAAACAACTTTTACATGTATTGTAATGAGAATATTAAAAAACGAGTGGGAATAATTTATATGGATTAAATGTTCTCTGCTATCTCGAATCGAGTCTGAAAGCTGACACGGAACTGCTGAATGTATAAGGGCAAGGAGATCCGAGGGTGAAGCTTCCAAGAGGTTTTACATATTGATAGCCCTTTGCATGCATATTATATAAGGGATGATCCTCTGAATATTGCTTGCATATACTGCATATAAATAGCCCAAACAGAGAGAGAGAGAGAGGGATGTCCAGTGCCAGGAAGTATTTATATATGTGCGGTATATATTGGTATGGAAAAAAGGAGAGCAATAATATAAAATTGGAATACAGAGTATTGAATGGTCCAATGGTTGTTTGATGTTTCAAATGTCCGAGAAAGCGATTCTTGTAAGATGGATAGTGGCAAGTGGTGAGTATGTCTGTGTCTGTATGGTGGAGGAATATATAGAAGGAAAGGAGAAGATGCATCAATGTAATATCCTTATATATACTTACAACTCCGTAATTCTCCTCACGTTTTGTAATGCAAGGGAATATATTTCAGAGATGTATTTTAATCGATGTATTTTACATGCGTCTTGCATAAAATGGTCAAAGCGTAGCCCAGAAGTGACCATCCATGCCCATACTTGGAATACTAATGGGAATTCAGTTACAGAGAGAGAGAGAAAGCGTCAGGATGAGTTGCGGAATATATCGTCTCCTGTATACTTCAATGCGACCTTTTCTAACGTTGTTTTGTTCTTCTATCCCTTTTTCCCCTTTTATATTCCGTATAGCTCCTTCTCTCGATTAGTCTTCTGTCTTGTTTGGAATTAGAAAGATTGAACAATGTGCCTTCAACAACAAGGAATAACAAATAAGAACCAAAAACTGCACATCCACAATAAGGGCAGCGCATTTGATTTGGGTATGACGATAGTCTATACGCAGGGAAAATAATCAAAATTTATATTTAAGTATATAAAAAGAAAAAATAATTTTTAACAAACTTTTTTTAATAATTGGTTATTTGCTCCAGTTACAGACTCCTAACGCCATACAGTGTGCAGAATTTAATCACTGATCACTGACTCACAATACAAATGGCGCACACACACATGTAACAATATAAATATATATCAATATAAGAATTCCTTTATTTACAGTTGAAACAAATAACATTCGCGGCAGAAGGGAAATATTACCAGCGGGATAACTGATAAGTAATAAGTTGCGTAACAAAATTAGTGAATCTGTTTGAAAACTTCTTTACAAAAGATTTTTACTGATCAAGGATTGTGGAATCAATGGAGATATCGAGGGAATTAATAGTGCAGCAGGAATTTGCACCGTTACAGACACAATCTTTGGGGTTGATGGAAATATCGGGGGAAATAATGCGGGAATCGGGGCAATTAAAAGAGAAATCTTCAGGATTAAAGGAGCAATCTGCATTGTTGAAGGAAAAATCTGCAGGGTTGAAGGAGAGATCTTCAGTGCTAAAGGAGCAATCTCCGGGGTTAAAGGAGAAACCCCCAAATTTAACAATAAATGAATCTTCAGAATTAAAGGAGGAATCTGTAGAATTACTAGAGGAATGTGGACACTCAATGGAGGAGGATAATATTAAAGTAATATATTATGTGGTCATTAATATTGCAGATAATGGGCTCAACGGGGACCTTTTAAGTGAGGACGAGCGATCGGGAAGTGAATTGGGAGATGATGGGGACTCCATGGATTCGGATAAAGTTGGAGCCTTGAATTTATCGAATGACCGTCTCCACAACAACAATAATTCCTCCTCGCATCATCCATCGAAGAATGGCAGCGTCACTTCCCATACGAATGGTCATGGACAACTGGGGTCATCACCCTCACTGACACCCACCGCTGCATCCGTTCAGGCCGCCCTGGCGGCCATCCAGGCAGGCCAACTATCACTCAATCAGGTAATTTAGGAATTTAAATAAGGGTCCGGAGCTCATAGAATAATTAGTTATGGAATATTTAGTGTTTAATTATAATTCTATATTTGTTTTGAAGTCGTAGTATTTTAATTAATACGTTTTTAAATATTTTTTCCAGTGTTTATAATACGAATGTATGGTAGATATCCACCAAGCAGATCAGCATTGCGTATTTTGTCTCCACGGTCTTTAAATTATATAGTACTTACTAATATTTGAGAAATTGAAAGAGATTTTCATCGAGGACAAAGACCGTCATGTAAATTTTGAGAGACCGGAATTATCAAGTAGAGCGAGTACCTTATACTCTTCATCTTTTATTCCGTTTCTCCCGTCAAATGAATAACAAGTTTGTGATAGTAACCAAATAGGAATTCTATGGTAATTTAGTTTAGAATTCACAGAAATTCACTCATATTTTGCCAGACCTTCCAACTTTTTCTTATAATAAGATTGATAATCTTTGTTGGCTGTGGCTGAAGGGAAAAGAAATATATTATTGGAACTGAACGTTCTATGTAGAAGACTTGAAGGCCATATCGACAATGGCCGACAATAGGAGACAATAGGACATATTATATTTGTGAGTTTTGTATAGGAACCTATAGATATATGTGAACCCAATTTGAGGATTTGGTATTCGATTCACAAATTGCTAGTTTGATAAAGATTTGGGAGATAAAATAAATCGAGAACAGCAGGAGTGCTTGATGGAATTTGCATGGAATGCAAAAATAAGTGAAACGTATGTAATGTCGGAGGTCTCTCGAAAAAGTTTTTTCAAGATGAAGATAATATGGGAAATTTGATATGGGAGACTCTTCGGACAGCATTTTATTAGTAGTATCCCCCTGTATTTTGATATTGCGTTAAAGCATGTATGGGGATCGTGAAGAAATCGAAATGCGGAATACTGGGGGATACTGAATAATAGATATTTTTGCGAGATGGATTTAGTATGCATGTACATAATTCATGTCTTTGTATTATTTAGAGGTTAAATGATGGAATTGATAGTAAAATGAGATGGTCGTTGTAATTTTGACAGCTGATGAGTCTAAGTGCGTCGAGTCAACAGTTATATCTTCAGAATCAGTTCGCATCTACGGCGTCCCTGGGAAGTCAAGAGTTACAGGTAGGTGAACTTTTACTGCCTAATTACAGAAAGAATTTTCCACTGGCTAATAACATTTCTTCATTAGTTTCTAGGAGCTATTTTGATTTGTTTGTTAATTCCATCAACTATTTTGATTAATTTGTTAATTTCACGGATTGTGTATATTTTTCCTATTGTTGCTAGTATAATTTGTGTTTTTCCAAACTCATTTACTAGTAATATTTTCCGCAGATCTTGTAAATTATTTTTGGGATTTGTTTTTCACATTCAACATAAATTGAATTTGGTTAGAG
Organism: Lipothrix lubbocki; assembly: GCA_034696945.1. NCBI lineage: Eukaryota > Metazoa > Arthropoda > Collembola > Symphypleona > Sminthuridae > Lipothrix > Lipothrix lubbocki. The sequence continues at coordinate 67,975 of JAQGAK010000446.1, forward strand.
TTAATATATTTGCAACTCATAAGTTATGGAAAGCTTTTTTTGTTAAGCTAACTAAATCAGAATCTTAATACGACATACACGCACGTATGAATCAGATCAGAGGAGAATGGACATGTTGAATAATATAATGGTGTCATCAGTATTAGCCAGTTGTTACACGATGTTAATATGGCGCTAAGTAATTACCAATTTTTGTAATTTTCTTACATATGAGTTTGTCTTAATAATTTCAGGCTCTACAGCAACACCTCCAACAACAGCATCAAACAATACAGCAAACGCTACAACAGTTAATCATGTATGGACAGGCAGCTGGAAGTGGTGGCCCAGCAACGTTACCACCGCAGGCACAGTTCTACTTGCAGAATCAAGTAAGTCAGATTTGGAATATTGGTTATCGCAGTAACCAATTCAGAGGGCATGTTAAATATGCATCACTCTGTTTTGTATGAATACTGCATGTGTAGTTTAAGATTCTGTACGAAGATAAAAGTACAACAACATGCAGGCTTCAATAATTCAAGACATGTGCTCCCAGTGTATGAACAGTTAGATTTAGTACTTGCTTGGTTATTTTGCATAGCTGTTTGAATTCATTATGTAAACTACAACCCCTTGTTTTGTATTTTCTACGTGGTTTGGGAGTGTTGATTCATTATTATTTTGGTTAAATGAATTTTTTAAGTGTTTACTGACACTTGTGATTTACTTGATAAGATCATTTATGTACTTTCCTACTGCAAGTAGGGTATCGAGGCAAACATATATGTATTGTTCGAAGTTACTTACAGCTACTTATTGTTTGATGTACATTCAGGTTGCGCAGACACTTCAACAACAACTACACAAGAGCCAGCAAAATGCTCAGCCGCAACAGCATCATGGTCATGGTCACCTTAATCACGGACACGGTCATGGACTCGGCCACGGGGGACACGGTCATACTCCTGGACACGTAGGCCAGAATACCAACCAGACGCAACTACAATCACATACCAATGTGTCACCCTCCCCCACTTCCCCTCCACAAACTCATGTGACGCATCATATCAAATCGTCGAATACTGCCAGACTCATTGTTGAACCTACCGTTGATGACACGACGGATCTAGAGGAACTGGAACAGTTTGCCAAAACTTTCAAGCAGAGGCGCATCAAATTAGGTAGGAAATTGTTTGTCAGCGCTATCCAAAATTTCAAGGGAATATTCATACTTTGTAGCACATTGTGGAGAAAATCTAAGCAACATTCGAATGAACGCAGTGTAATAGTTGTACCAAATTCAAAGCTTTTTAGAACGCGATTGGCGGTAACAGTGGATTTTAGAGAAATAAGTAGGAATTTGTTCGAAGATAGCCTTGTATTGGAGATTTTGTAGTGTTTAGCAAGTTGAAAGTTTTTGTTATAATGGACTTCAAGCATTGAGTCAGTGACTGAAGTAAAATTTGAAAAGGACGCTTTAGTGTTTTCATCACTTTGAGATTGCACTTTAGAATATTGCTTTACTTTACGAGATGCTGGTTACAACATTGTTTCGGCGGTATAGTGAGGTTTCTAAAGATCCCATAGCAAAGAACCGCCAATAAGAAGGCATGGTGAGACGAAACGGAGCTATTTGGAAGCTAAACGTGAAATGTTAGTACTATGTTCTTTAGTTTGGAAGTAGAACTCGTCTACTTTCTTGTATATTTGAGTAAGCAAAGAGAACAGAGGATAGCCTAAGTACTTGCATATCTCGGATATGTTATGCGCCTGAGTACTTCAGAAATTGTTACTTGACTTTCAATGGGTGTTTGGAATTGTTGTTGACAAAATATGGTTCCATTTACAGGTTTCACGCAAGGGGATGTGGGTCTAGCAATGGGTAAATTGTATGGGAATGACTTTTCCCAAACGACCATTTCTCGGTTTGAAGCACTGAACTTATCCTTCAAGAATATGTGTAAGCTGAAGCCTCTCCTGCAGAAATGGTTGGAGGATGCGGACAACTCATTGAACAATCCGAGTTCCCTATCAAATCCTCATACAACACCTGAAGCAATTGGTCGTCGTCGGAAGAAGCGGACGTCAATCGAGACTTCAGTTCGGGTAGCTCTCGAACGAGCATTCCTACAAAATCCTAAACCTACCTCTGAAGAAATAACACTTCTAGCCGAAAATTTGAGTATGGAAAAGGAAGTTGTGCGAGTTTGGTTCTGCAATCGGTAAATATTTTGTCTCTGTTTGATTTAACTTATCCTGTTATCCGTTTTCGGCGACTTCCTTCCGCCATCACTTCATATCTTTTTTCATGTTTCATTTCTCTTAGATTTTTCATGTTTCCCCTTTTCACTCTAGCTCTAATGCTTTTTGTTTGGTATTGTATTAATAACTAGCCGTGCTTCTCTTAAGCATTGATAGCTACGTTATTTGAAGCCGCCTTCTTTTTCTACTATATTGACTATTCTGTGTAAAAAAAACTTTAGTCTTTTATAACATTAAAGTGAGATTACATTCCGGTTTGTTTCCTCTCTGGAGCAGGCGACAAAAGGAGAAACGGATTAACCCGCCAAGTGCTGCGATGGGTAGTCCCCCACTTTGTAGTCCAACGGGACATACCCCTAATCCTCATTCACATCACCAACAGCATCAACATTTATTTGGTCCTCCACATGGAATGTCCTTAAACTCACCTGGTCCCCTGTCACTTGTCACCAGCTTTTCGTCATCATCGCCTCAAACTCCACCCTCCTCCGCGTCATCTCAGACCCCAATTATTAAGAGTGAATAATTTTTATATTTAGGTTGTAGTTTTTAGTCTTACGCTGGTTATTTATATGTTAGATGTAGTCTATTTATACTGTAATTTAATTGTTTAAATCAGAGGAACGATTGAATGGTACCCAACCATGTATGAAACAACATAAATATACCTCGACTCAGAAGTATTCTTGTTTTTGTATATGAACGAATCTGTACACACTAAAGAGCAGTGAAATTAATAAAATTGCAGAAGGTAATACATGCTAATTTCATGATATTAATAAACCTATGAAGGTGTTTACCTGTATTCCAACTTATTCCTGTAATGTGTATATGATCAATATGTATGTGTAATTATTAAATGCTGTACAGTTTTACTGGACGATTGACTACATACCGAAATAGTTGTGTATTTACTGAAGGTTCCCACTTAAATACAATATTCAGGCGTCATTATACTTAAGTATGTACGTTGATGTAGATCATAATATAACGACCCTACGATTAATTACTTAGTAAATAATATTAATTATATATGGTTCCGTGCATCAACCAGTGACATTTGGTATGGTCTCTGTTTTGTAACAAGTATAAAAGTAAAATAATACCACACACTGGATTAAAATAAATGGCTATGTAATGTATGAATAATTACAAGAATATGTACAACATATGTATTTGTGACTCGTCCTGTGAGTGATTGAGTAAGCTCAGTTAATATTACAATTTAAAATTACATGTTTATGCAATATACAAAAGCATCCGCCACCAGTGTGAATTATTTCCCATTTTTTCAAAGTTTATAATTAATGCAAGAAGATAGCCATTGTATGTATGATTCGTGACACCCAGTAGGTGGTTGATGTATTTTAGACAGGTCAGTAGTTGTGGTAATGATCAACCATGTTGTTATAGTTTATATCTGTTAAGTAGATATACAGCCTATCAGAAATCAGGTACTTTATATAAAGACCCCGGTAAAATAACAAGCTTTCAGTTACAGTCTCGTTATATCCCGGTAAACTTGAACAATTAGTGTGAGTAGTTTGTGATTATATTAAAGTATTTTATTTTGCAACTTTGTAGTATAACATTAGGTTTTAACAAGGGTATCTTTTATGATCTCTTGAAACTTTCTGTATATTGAATAATTTATCTGAATACGGTCCCACCTGGCCTAACATGTAATGTCGACTATTATTTTTTAATATTGTAGATATCAAAGTTGTAACGTGTTAGGCTTATATGCAAACCCAGTGCAAGCTTCGACATGTTAAAAGTTGATGGCTTTAAACACTTGATTGGCTGAACATTATTTACAAAAAAACTTTTCTCAGTGGCTGGCACTGGCCGGTATAGATCGTATATTGATGAATGTGTAGAAAATCTCAAAAAGCAACGCAGACGAGTTGCAAAGAAAACGTTTTAGTATAGAGGTTAATAATTACAATAAATAGTTGTATATGTGAGTAACGTGAGTAATAATTGTAAGTCGTTTTTATTGTCAACGGCAAGGAAAAATCTTTGCAGATGACATAAAAACTTGTGTAATGATGGGAAAAGAGTGGGACAAAGTCTTTGGAATCAGAGAAAATACGATATAAGAACCGACGTGTGTTACGGCGCAGAGTTTAATAGATGTAATTAATAAAAAAGAATCGTAAGCACGCCGATTCTATCAATAACTTATAAATACTATAAAAATATGGAAAACATTGATCATTGAAATAGTTCCTATTGTATACTAATCACTCTTTTATGGGAGTTATGAAGTTTAGTTTAGCACAAATATTTCTCATGGAATGTAAGTATTTAAGTACGACTTAGGTCTTGTTGTAAATGTATTTAAGTTTGAACAATGGTCCGTGTAACTTGTGGTCCGTCTTAAAAAGTTTGTTTTGTTAATATTTCAGATGTGTTTTAAAATAACAATATTTTGAATGCATGACATACATAATATTCGATCTCACACACTTTTACAATACTGTGCATTACATACACATATATATTCACGTACGTATATATATACACTTACATTTATTATACTCCCAAAACAATAATTAAAAGCCCTTGTGTGTAGATTGGACAGCATAGTTCAGAAAACGTGTTGTTTTTTTAACGATGAAGCTCTAACGTACTGTTCCATGTGTAATGTGTAAGTACCAAAACGGACAAATTAGTTAAAACAAATATGTAAGAAGCTATAATAATTCTTATATACAAAGCTATCAAAGATTTGTAATATTTAAGTAGTCCAGGGATTTATTGTTAGTTTTTTGACGTACCCACACTGTACCAGGTTGTTGTGATGGACAACCAATATTATTATTATTATTGTAGCCTTAATTTTATGAACCCGGTAATTATTTATAACTTCATTTTATGTATATACTTACTCTTCCCAAGCGTTTGTACATACATATAAGTTCGTATCTAACATGTCAACGATGGTTTGAACTTTTCTGGTGAGGTTCTCTATTATCACATGAAAATGACGATAAAAATTAGTGATTGCCCAATTTTTAACACACATTGATCATCCCTAATCACGTTTTGCGCTTGTAAAAATAATATAATGGCTATATATGATTTCATGCTATACACTCCATTTATGCATCAAATTCATGATTGATTCCAGCTTGATAGTTATAAGATTCCAGATGAAACAGCAACAATGATTATTATGTATATCTATGGTTTCCAAAATGACAGCAGCAACTGTGATATTTCAGATAGAAGTAATAGTTTTTGATAAAAGTGACCAATTAAATGCATGAGTTCTCATTTAAGACATACGTGCGTATATCATTAATGCGTTCGACAATTCTTATAACATATCCTTGTGGTCACTGTGACGTATCAGTTTTCAGTTTAACTATATCTAAATCAATGATTAAATATGAATATTTTTGAGGTAGAAATCCGAAATGCTGCAATTGTACTTTTTACCCCTAGCTACTTTTATGCTCTTTTTGGCTAATACCTATACTAACTATATAATAATTTCCAAAATGACAATCATCTTTGGAGATGCTATCCCTACAAATAAGTTTCTTTTTTAATATCAAATATTTCACCCTTTCTTTTTTCCTTGAAAATATACTTTCAAGACTGAAAAGTTATAAAAGAGCACTTAAAACACACTTATTAGTAGTACATGCATTTAATCGGTACCTAAAAAATTGATGCATGTTAGCATGAGCAGGAGAATCTTGACTTTAATACCAGAAAAGTTCTTACAATTTAATATATAATACTCACATATATGGGTGTACATTCGCGATATTTACCATTCCAAGGAGGTTATAATGAGTGACTATGAGTACAAGATAATACCATAGCTGATACCAACCTTTCCATAATTTGTTATATCCCGGTCCAAGACTGGCAGTCCGCTATAGTACTTACGGTTATAAGAGTAATAAAATCATAATCAGCTGAATTTTTAATTGTCGCTCGTTTTCAGTTTATTTATTTGTCATTTACTCATTATTTGCGCAGAACAACAAGCATAACGTATTATTATATAATGGCAAAACATGTGTGGCTTGAGTAATTATTTTATTATTATCTAAGCAGAACATTTCCTACACAACGTGATTGCTACACCATTACAGGGGCATTGAGAATCGTGCAGAATAAATCACAAGCAAGGTGGGTTCCATAGTTCCATTACATTTTGTACTTATTAACTTTCACTTCCGCTTTACCCGCTCTTTACCAGTTGCCACTGTACACTATTCTTGTTGAAATTTGATACTCGAATTGATGGAAGGCTGATCTTTATTATTATTTAAATGTAAGTACATACCCATATGTACAGTACATTTATACAATGCATTTATTTTATAAGCCTTGCAAGGTCTGCAAACAGCAAATCACTTTGTATCAATCATGGAATTGCTGGAGTCTAGTTCTAGCAGAAGGCAACGATTCATTAATTGCGGCAAAATATGTAGAAAATTTATGCTAAACCCGTACATCAACAATAAATACACTAGTATACCATCCCAGAAAATAAACACTAACAATCGCGGAATGCTCATTCTTCTTTTAAAAGCCAAAAACAATCGAATAAATAAACTATACATTTCGTTTCGTAGATATCATAAAGGCATCAAAACTATCAGAACGGTCTCTATGCATTTGCGAATCACTAGTTTGCGGAATTAGTTTTATGCTATCGGATAATTTTCGAGACACCTGAGCGAACTCCCGGTTTGTTTGGACAACCTTTTCTAATTTGGAAATTAACTCGTAATCCGGAACCACTGTTGTTTGCCAATCAATTCCCAGAATTTTACCCACCATGTTGCGAAGGTTAAGGAGCTATGTCATAAAAAACATTCATACATGGAGTAAATATTAATTATGAGATGCTTCAATAGATGAAAAAATATGAGTAGTTGGGTTGTTACCTGAGATTCTCTTCGCGACGCTTCCAACATGTTCTTCTTGCAAGCTTGTAATTCATTACTGACTTGCTGAAACGCATGGTCGTTCAAGTCTCTCTCCTGCATGGAATTTTCTCGACAGGCCTTGACAGAATCTTTCAAAAAATTGACTTTGCGGTTATACTTAATACGAAGGAGTTCCAGATCGTTAATCTTTCTCTCGAGTTCTTCAATTTTCCTGGCTCGTTCTAAAGCAACGATCTATAAAATAAATAACGTACTAAAATTATTCAGCGTAAAAAATTTATACCAATAAATTATCGTTTTTAATATCTCGCCTTGTATTCTGCAGCATCAGCCAATTGTGACTTCATGTCCTTATTTGAAATCCGACCTTCTTGCACATCCAGCTCAAGTCTTTCAAGTTGCTTCATGAGCTTCTTTGCCCTTGAACAGGCTTCATCTCTTTCTAGTTCCAAAGTCGATCGTAACTTAACGCTTTCCTCCAGGACTTGAATCTTTTTCCGTAACATGTCAATATGTAAATCTTTCTTTTCCACTTGCTCCTTCAATGTTCGAAGTCTCCTTTGAAGTTGATACACTGTGGCGGTCTGCATCCAGTAGTTCAAGTGTTAATTTTGTTGATAATTACAATAAGCGTTAGCCCACAATCACAGAGGCATACGAGACAAAGACAAAATAAAACACAACAATTACCATGCAAACCCTAGGAAATGGGCTATAAAATAAAAATCTGATACCAGATCAGCTGCGATTATACGGAAACCATTTTCATTCTTTCCACATCTTACTTTATCCGCAAGTCGATCCCCTTCTAATTTCGAAAGTTGTTCTGCCCGAGCCAATACAGCGTCAGTTTGTAAATCAAACCCTAGTTCTTTTGAAACTTCGTCTAACCCCATGATACTTCCCAGTTGCTCCATAAATTGCATGAACTAGTTCACATTTAATGTTAAAGATTTCAAAACATATTCCAAACATTTTTAAAACAATCATCTCTAATTGTGAATAAATTAATGTCAGTGGTATGTGAAAATTACCCGATTTTTGTCTTTGCGTAAACCTTCAATCAACACTTCTACGGTCGTCAACTGCGATTCTGTTTCATTTAGCCGCTTCCCCACAGACACTTTCTCACTGATGAGGTCCTCATACTTCATTTTTGAATCTGTTAGAAGCCTCTCCAGTCGTTCAATTGTCTCTTGAAACCGTCCAACTTTTTCTCTAAGTTGATCATTCGACTATATATCACCATAATTACGTTTTGTTAAATTGGAGACAACTCATATAAAAATAGTTGAAACCAAGCCTTGTAGAGTAAAATTTATGAACGCAAAAAATTAATTAATTATAAAGAATTTACTATTTGTTTTTCTTTTATTTCAATTTGCATATCCTTGATTCTTTCCCGAATTCCAATGGGTGTAGCATCAACCATTCGGGATCCTGTGGAAAGCTGAATGGCAACCGAATCTTGAAAGTTTTTCAAATCCTTCTCCAATCGAATTACTTTCTCCTCGGCTGACATTAGACTTTCTATGGGATTCCAAATAAAATTTATTAAATAGCTGGACTTCGCAAGTTTGTGGATCAGCCTTACCCTTCAGCTGAATAACTTGACTATCCAAAGTTTTGTTATGGTCATTGAGATTTGAAACTGTTCGATGTGCGATTGAGGATTTTTCCCGGTAGCCCTGAACTTCCGTTTGCAAATATGATTTTTCCGTTTGCAATGTATCCTTGTCCTATAAAGAACAAAGCATGTTGAAAAACACGAAATACGTACAGGTTTTGTTTACTTGTAAGAAATCAATTACCCTTTTTAGCAAGTCCATGGTAGTCAAGTGGGATACGATTTGCTGATTCAATGAATCCTTTTCACAATTAAGTCGGCTGATTAACTCTGAGCTGGATTTACATTCATTCTCGAAAGACTCAATGGACTGTTTCAAAGTTACTATTTTTAGTTTATACCTCGAATTTTCCTGTTAAACAAAAGTAAATATTACATCTGCATAATCATATAATATTAATTTATTGTATTTTTTCTTCTGTATTATGTAACAAAACCACACCTGATATGTATCATAAACTTTCTTGAGTAAATTGTCTGGTTTAGGGTCATCGTGACATTCAATGGCGGAAGCTAGTTTTCTACAGAATTCCGACAGATTACGCTGGGCGTGGTCCTTGGCCTGGTCCGAAGCTTCACGGTCGATCAAGATTGACCTGGTTGTGAGATGGAGCAGGAAATTTAATAAGACAATATACCTATACACATTGGGTGAGTACTTGTCATATTTAAGAGATTGTCATTTTACCTCAATTGACTTTCAAGTTCAACTATTCTATCTTGATAATGCTGACATTCATGTTTTGCCTTGTGAATCTCGCATTCATTTTTCTGTGCCGCCAGGGAAAGTGTTCTTTCTCTTTCTTCAACTTCCTAATTATACACAAAATTATATAGAAATATATTTCCTACAAAATGACCATTACAGAATCATCAAATAAAACTAAAATAATTGGATTAATACGCATCTGAGTAATTTTAATTTCACTAACCTGCAGCTTTCGCTGCAATGAGTTGTTAATTGCATTTAAGCGGGCCAAATTTTCTTTTAAACCGTCATTTTCGTTGCCTTGTGTGAAGATCGTATGTTCTTTGGTTTTGACTTTCGCCTCCGCTTCTCTTAACTATAATCACAAAATACTATATGATTAAACAGTAGGTAATACAAATCATTTATATTCCATCAGCGTAAACAACACATTGAATTAAATTATTTTTTTAAAATCCCGTTAAAATACTTAAAATCTCCTTGCCTCAGTGGTAAGTCTTTCATTCTTATACCTCAAAGCTGCTATCTCGCTTTGAAGCTGTGTTTCCGATGGAATGTCATCCTATAATTATAAATTGTTTAAAATTTAGGTACCAATTAACATAGCCACTTCATATGCCACAGAATTTTAACGAATTTGTGCATATCTTCAGTGTAATTAAATGATCTAACCATTTATTTGATGTATTCTGAGAAACTTTCTCCGCCGTTGTAGTAAACTACGATGCGCACATGAGTGGAATCTGAAAGAAATTTTTTCAGATTAATATTTAAAATAACAATCAATAGTGATTTCAACTGTACTCCATTATTTTAGTGAACTATATTACTTTACTATTAATCTGCTTTGTTGTTGTCTTATTTAATCAAATGTAAAAATTGTTGTACGACAATGTTATTCTCTATTCTGCTTTAAGGGTTACTGAATTGTATTTATACTTTTGATAATTTTACTATCACGTCTAAAACTGATTATTGGTTCTGGGAAACTCTTACCTTATATAAGATATTGGTTGATGATATTTAGGATGAAGCGTGTTGTGCCACTTGTAGTAAATTAATGACAGCTCTGAAAGCACTTGTGCTGAGTATAAATAAAAAATCAATCTTATGTAAAGTATACAGAGACCACACTACTTTTGCAACCCTTTTTTCTGACCACCACTGCAAGTGTTCAGTTTTTCTTATATTAATAGAAAGTATAAAGGGAGAGTTCAAATATGTTATTCTTCTACGCTGTACTTTCACTCCGAGAAATTCTACCTGGTCGTAATTGGGTATGATGGTGGTGGCATCGATTCAACGTCAGGGATGGATCCTGCTGGTACCATCAATGCAAATGATCCAGTTGCAGGAGCCACTTTGCCCCATAATATGATCTACCGTAAAAATGCCAAACATAGCCGGGCTCCCAAAGATGGCCGGTTTTCTAAAGATGGCCTGGGTTTGGCCCTATG